>DWDG010000001.1:0-18068 GCA_018237445.1 Emesis condigna
TCCTTTTCAACTCATTTGAATTAATTTTCATATATAAAGCGAACTCTGCTATATTTTATCAAATGCTATGCGATAATTAAATAGACACAAATCATTTTATTTGAAATATTTTTACAGAATGTACTGTAATTTTTAATACTTGAATTAGTTTGCAGGTGACATACCTGTCACAAGTTTACCTCTATTATTGATGAAAAATATAATATTCGTCTATCTTTATTCATAGAATAAGATCTACTATATAACAGGCACTTTACAATATATATATATATATATATTGTAAAGTGCCAACTGACTGTATAATATATATTATATATATGACTGTATGTATATATTATGTATATATATATACATGCAATTGTACTTTAGTATACAAATAATTAGATGACAAGCGCGGGGATTTCTTTAATTGAAATTATATCACGTATAATTTGTTTTACACTGAGGTGACACAGTCACAGCTCAATACGATCATTAATGAAAAATATACAATGTCGTACAATATATATTTTTTTCGTAGACTATGATAATTATATTAGTGTCTTCTAAGATATTGTAAAATGTAAAGTAGTTAAATCCAACTGAGATTAAGACTGACCTAATCGAGAAAGTGCAACCAATATGAAGTCCTCAAATTATTAGTAGCAGATGTAATATTGAATCATTCTAATGTTTTTGTGTGGTAAATAAGCGGATCGTGTTGATAGCATGATATAACCGTCAACCGGTACACATCATATAGATAGTTAAGCATTTGTCGAAAATTAGATGTTTTAAAACTTTAACTTCTTGATTGAGATTAATAATTCACAGATTTCTGAGCAGAATGCAGTGGCTACAGTAGTTTAGTAATGTATCTACCACGATATTTACCTTTAGCCTCCCATGGATACGAATCTCTTTTGCCTCACCTCTCTTATTAGATAATTACATTAGTGTACAGTACCAAAGTACCTAAATTACGTCATTATGTGTCCGAGAGTTAGGAATTCCGATTTTTATATTTTATTTAAAAGTATTAGTGTGTTGGGAGTTAAGTTAAGTATTAGTTAGTTGACAATGTAATCGTAGTATTGAAATTATTAAGTCTTATGTTGCAAAAAACATATTCCTACCAAAAAGGGGTTTAAAAACCTGACGTTGACTTCTGAATAAACGACACAATATAGTTTTATATTTAAGGTTATCAGAAAATATAATTTTTATTTAAACTTAAAACTGTAAATTAAACAGTAACTGTGCCCGGTTGGTTAATGCATACAAATACAAAAAAAAAACAGTACAATAAAGTCTACAAAAAAATAAGAGCTTATAAAATAATTTAAATTTACGAAACGTGTTTATCTTAATAAACATGCATTTGATACCAATTTGTAGATTACGTTGCTTAAAAGGATCGTTTCAAATTCTCGCGTTTTGAAGTTTATCGGTTAAATAAGCCAAGAATATTTTTGGATTATATATTATTGGATCATGTTCCTAAGTACATAGCTTTTGTTTTTTGAATGACACGTATCCAACCATATTTTTCAATTATAAAACGGCATCTGTTCACCAAGAACATGAATCATTGCCTATAAGATTGTTAATTAATTTATTTATTTAATTGCAGGTTACGTTAAACATGCTGGACGCATCTGAGAACGAAGTCGATGTTGAAGGACTCAGCGGTGATGTGAAGCTAGAATTCGAAGCGGGACACGATGATGTAGCCACCTGAAATATGTATAGCTTTCCGTTCTAAGATCAAATTGTTTCTAAATTTAATTTGGTTGTGTAATAAACGTATCATTTTTCCCTATATTCTATAGCACTCGAGTACTCGCCCGATATTCCATAATAAATCCAACTAAAAACTACTTTTCAAAATTGTTAATTTATTTTTAATTTATAACGCAAATAAAATTTTGTTTCTGTAACCCCAATAAAAAATTGAAATTCTTGAGTATAATTAAGATTTCTTATTGCCTAAGTGGTTTTCTTTGGTTTGCCTTCTCACAGTGCGTACTCTAGTGTTAGCTCGCGACTTGCCTGAGAAAAAGTACCCAACGCATAATGTTCGGAAAATCGGACGATAACTATTCTTTAACTATACTAAAACTGTCTGTAAACATCGCTGGAAGTAAGAATTTTAACACTCATGGATTTAGACAAAAAATTGAGATGTGAATGGTTTCCAAAAACAAAACAATTTGAAACTAAACCAAAATTTACAATACAATATTTGCGAGGCGTACTTTCTTAAATATCAGGCTGGTAGCAACATACATAAACTGTTATGATTTTATTATAAATAAGCCTGTTGTTAGATGTTTGTCGTGATATTTATTTATAAAACTTTAATTTTGATTTACTAAATAGTAACCAAAGTCGTTAATTTATTCACCTTAAGTTCATACATTTATATTTATCACCTTAGCAAGTCGTACGTTTTGATTTCCTCCATCGTGAAATTGTAATATTTTATTTTAAAGGGCTCAATTTGTACTTAAGTAATTTAAGTGAAATTCTATTAAACATTTTGTTTATTATTTATATATGACTGAAATATGTATTTTGTGTTATCTATTTGTTTACGTAAGAATATTTATTTTGGTTTTGATGTGACTAGATGTAAGTGGCATTCGTGTTAAATTCTCCATTAATGTAAGGCAATTCCACTTCACAAGATGCCTTAGGTGGTTTAATAAAAGTATGTTAAGCTGTATTAAAGAACTGTTAACTTACTTATTAACGTAGGATAAATTTAAAATAATTATAAAATAAATAAAAAAAAATAAAAAAAAAACATTTTTCTAATTAAAGATAATAGATAAGAATTTATTTGACATTTATAGTATGATTCACAACTTTTACATACTTTTAACACTTGTATTTACCGGACATCTGATTTGTTTTTGTACCTTTATCTAATGTTCTTTACCAGCTTATTTTAATATCTATATTTATTTCTTCTTTAATATTCAAAAAAGTTGTTCAAATATCTATTTGAATACTTACATTTTCTTCGCTTAGTTCGTGGCTTTTATCCATCTGCAGTCTAGTCTATGTAAACAATATAATAGAGACATTAAGTATCTTGCGATTCCATTAATTATGTCAGATGAGATGTTGACGTTGTATTATGATAACTAACAAGTGTTCGATTCACATATATGTTCATACTTTTACCAGCCACATACAACTCATACAACTTAATCTCTCAAAATTATTTCAAATACTACCATTAGCCATACAGCTCTTATCAAGTAATATAATGTAAATGTTAACATTCTTAATAAATTCGCCTTAACTTAGTTAAGAATTTTAGAAGAATGGCCACAGCCCACAACGCGATCTCCTCAATGTAGTAATTAAGGAAAAATTAAGCTAAAGGCAAACTAGAATAATTTTGTTCGTTCGATCTTTAAAGATTTGGATTTTGAGATGTGTCTTAGTAACATATATCAAATTTAATTAATAGCCGAGTAGTGATCTTCTCTGTTTTTATATATTTTATATTCTCTTTTCTGTTTTTATATATTATATTTTAATTGCATAAGATATGTTCGATAAAAATGTCATCAATTTTAAAAACAACAATCAGAAAGTGATTTACTGGGATTATTTGAATGCCTTAAAAGTAATATTTATATGCATTTATGTTATTCCAACGTTTGCTAGTCACATTTTCAACACTTCACTTTCTTTTTAAGAGAAAGTGTTGTCGAAATCTTTTAGGTCTAATGAACAATTTTAAGTAGTTCCAAATGTGTCTTATAAGCTAGAGGTTTTAATATTAATTAAAAGACAACTCTATCATGAAAGAGGCTTAGGAATAAGTGTAATGACGTTTTTTTATAAAAAATGATAAAATAGTAAAAAAATTATAAAACCAAAAATAAAAAAAACGTACATAAACGCAAAACACAAAACGATCAGAATGAGGCCTTTTTAAATCACAAAGTACAATGCGTTTCAAAGAAGAATAGAATTAGGAATTCGTCATCTTGAACAACTTTAGATTTTTGAGTATCATGTCCAAAATCAATAAAACCATCGACAAAACCAATACAATCTCTTTTTTTTCGCATCCGTTTATAAATCCATCCGCTGAATGATAATTTTTGTATCTAGTATTCACGTGTATTTGAAAATGACTGCCAGAAATTTTTTAAAGTTTAATTCTGATCACTTGTTTCTTTCATAAATTATTTATTAGGTATTTTGAGGCTAATATTACTTGATTTTACAAAATTGTATAATTCAAACATATGATGAAGTCGATTCCAATCTGATTGTTAATTGAAACGCATTAACCTTGCCTTAAAATATCCGTGAGGTGGCTTAATAATAGGTGTGTTTAGTTAGGTTACATTATCTCAAAGCATAAAATTAGGGTTATAACATTGCAATAGGTACATGACGTGAAATTAATGCGTCTGGCCGAGTACGGTTCTAAAATTTTAATTTATTTTCTATATTTCATTTAATTTAAAAAAAATATATTTTTCGAAGTTCTGTTTCTTTACGGTCGTTGATGGGCAAATTGAAAGTTATGATGTGTCAAATATTTTGTTTTATCGAATAAATCTAATTCAATCTGGTGTAATAATTAGTTTCATACAAAGTCACGTTTATATTTCAAAAGTATTGATTATTGAAGCGACTTAATATCAAAAAATGGACGATAAATATACCCACTCGATTAAATTTTACATTTTTAGATCTATGTTACGTCACGTTTATCACTTTTTGAAATAATATTTTTAATTTTTGACAAGTTTTTCTGAGATTTCCCTCCTGTGGGTCAGCGCCCACCATTAACATCTTTGCTGACAGATAACACTCCATCAGGAGAATCATTTCTTGGTTTGTTATTCCATGCTAAAAATAGTGAATTTTGGGCGGTTCGTGAAGTTAAAGAACGTTGAGTGTGAAGCTCTATTTGTAACATCTTTTTAAACAATTGTGTCCATACGACGGCAAAGAAGTGTAACTTCCGTTATATCAAAACAACTTTAAATCATTTTGTTTTATTTTCAGTTTGTTGCATTATTATTCATTTGTAAATATACTTTTTCATTTATAGTTTGTTTATTATTTATTTTCCCGTTATTATCAATATTATTTAGTTCTAATGGAAACTATACACAATAGTTTTGTTTTGTATTTGTGCGTCAGCCCTGTGTCATTCCGGGCCTAAGAATAAGCCAACTGAAAATCATCTAGGAAGGCTACTTTGCACTAACATGTGACTAGGTGGTTTAGTTTTGCGTCCTCTTGCCCGTGTATTGCCTCTTGCCATTGTCTCATCTATTCCTGCCGCAATTGCGGACGACAAGCAGCGGCAGTTTCATAATCCTTTCTTATCAAAAGAAAATAAACACTGAACGATTTCGTAGAACATCTGGTGAGAATGAAAATCCTCTCGATATAATGTGCAAGTGCCATGCCCGGGCCAGTCGTCGCAGAAACCTATCTAACTATATATCACAAGTAGTGCTCTTAGTTTTGTCTAATGTTTCATTACTTGTCATAATTTTTATGTCTATATTTCATATCTTGCCTCTTTCCATTGTTTATTTACCAAGTAATTATCTTTTTACAACTAATATCCATAATGAAATCGATACTTACAATACTGCATTATCAAGAGCATAAGCATTTACAATACTGTTGCATAATTGTAAGATGTTATCTATGATTAGTCTATTTTTGTATCATTGAAAGTAAATAAAATTAAGTTAGAACAGTTATAAGGATATATATATTTAGGTATAAAAGTTAGAAACGTTTTGTAAATATGCATCACGAGTAGCTTGTACAGATTGTTTGTGTGCAATAGATTTAAACTTATGATAAAATTGGCAGCCGAAGCAACTAAAAAGATGACCCGGACCGTTCGGGTTTTAATAAAAGCTTGAGATGTCGATTCTAGTGTTAAATTGTATTACTTTATTTAGAAATTCTAATAGGCGGTCGCTGATACAATCCCTGGCAATTTTTTATAAAATTAAATTTGTCTTTGTTTAAAATATTTTATATATATAGAGTTTGAAGTTGTACTAAAAGCTAAAAATACTACCTTATATTCGCGAGAGAAGTATTAAACGGTTAACAATTTCGTGTAGACAGAGTTTTCTAGAAGAGAATAAATTGATCTGAGAGCGCAGATTAAAGAGCAGTAAAAATCTTTATTAGTGTATAGAGTATGTAGTATTAAAGAGGTAAAAATCCGGGCTCGTACCGAAAATGCACCGTGTTTATTAAAAAAATAGAATCGATACTAATGGTTGAAATGAGTAAATGGTCACATCTCGGATTCCGCGTCAACCAAATCAAATGTCTTTGAATTCAGAGGAAGAACATTAAGTTGGTAAATGCTTGACATTTTCGGCTGCCATAAATAGGTACATTACCGTAGAATGGTTCTAGGTTATAGTGCGATTTCTTGATTAGTCTAAGTAGTAAGTAACTATATCATATTACAGGTGCAGCATTATTAAGGCAGATGATATTAACGCGTATTTCAATATTAATTTAAACATGTATAATATTATAGTATATAAGTGTAAGTGTAGTCAGCGTGAGAAGATGTAGATACAGGTGAAATATTTTAAATTACAAATATTCACATTACTTTTTCGGCTTCAATCTGAAAGCAACGGAATAGCAACAAAAATTATAAAGTAAAGCTGAAGCTTCTTCTTGGAGTGTGTAACAATCAACGTCAAGAATCTAGAATTAACTCACATGTCATATCAAAGCTAGTGTACAAAAAATGATTTAAGCGGAAGAGATAAGAATGATTTAAGAGAGACAAGATAAAATCTGATCATAAATCTGTTACTTAAAACCAGTAGAAGCTCTAACTTCAATTAACTCGAGTGTACCAATATTGGTTGTTTTCGCGAATGATTGAAGTATCCTCTCGCATAACGAAATTGCTTAGCTACTCATCACTGCTGTATCACGAATCTTACTTAAGTTTGGTCATAATGCAGTTCGTAGGTACATAACTTAACCACAGCACATTCGATTGTACTAAAATGTACGTCAAGATATGATTTTTCGAAATTATTCACTGCTGCCTGGGAAGATTTAGAACTGGGAAAAATTTGGATTTATTGCCAACACTTCACAGTTTACATTAGATATATTGTCGATTTCATCCCATTCTTAAGGCGCCGATTTTTGCACGCTGATGGCCGAAATTCCTAACGAGCAACGCTACAATTAAAAAGAGGAAATCAAGTTTCATATCACTATCCAACCCGTATAGCTTGCCCACTGTCGAGACTATACTTTTGAAATTGTCGCACGTCCTCAATATTGTTAGGCATTTCGAGGGACAGGAGTCAATCCATACATCCAACTGTGATCGCAGGTTTCGATCATTTTGTTGTGTCATACACTCGTTACATCTCTTTCACATATGGACGTAGCACTTGCAAAATTGCCATAACACAAAAAATTTGCTGAATATTTTACTGGGAGTGTCATTTTGAGTTTTATCTGCATCCTTCAAAGTTGACTACATCTTGCATTGATTATAAGTAAGAATTTAGAAATAAAAAATACGTCTGTAAATCAACGGTAACCGTTAATAATCATTGCGTATTCAAGTAGTGTGTAAATACATAGTTAAATGTCGTGACAGTAGTGAAGTTAGATCCATTAAGTAGTCACTGGTCAACAAAATTACATAAAAGGGGCTTACTAGTTCGGGACATATAAATAAAAATTGCCACCACCACCGCCGTGATATTGAATTCTTAAACTGAAAATTGAAAATCTTATTTAGGACTTCACTAGTAAAACCCACGCGAAGGCACTGCCTTTTACTGACGTCTTACCGATGTGGCAGCGGAGCCGGTAATTATCGTGTGGCCTTACATTCCCGCTTGCTGACGCTGATCCGCTACTGAGTAAGAAATGAGGTAACATGTCTTATTCAGTGTTTGGAGATTTAATATACAACGATCGTAAAACCTAGATCTTGAGTTTGTCAACTCAAAAACTGAATGGAAAAGGGAGCATCCACTAATGAGGCGCATATGTCTTAGATGGCGTTGCTGCGATGACATTACGGTGATCACGGTTTAGACAGTAAAAATTAATACCTACTTTACAACTAAGCACCTTTTTAAATATATGAAGAATTTCGAAATCAAAATAATATATCATTTATAGAATAACATACAGCTACACAAAAAATAGTTTTTAATTAATACACATGTTTTGTTGTCAAAATTAAGTGAAATTCTGTCGACCAGTGTCTTCGTTTTACAGTGCATTATTATAATATAGCGAAGATTACGGGATTAATTTTGCGATAACCTGTGAAATACTGGCAAAATATGTATGTACCAACTGTGTGGGCTTACCGATCGATGATAGGAAAATAATTACCTGTTAAGAAAGTATGGCTATCGTATCTCTCGAACAATACAATTCACGAGTTAAAAATGATTCGCTTACAGTATCGTTTTGGCCCACGAAGCTTTGTGTACAAACATTTCATAAGATGGGTTTGTTCCCGTAAATACGATAACAACAAATATACGCTCTTACAACTGCGAAGAAAACTGAATGACCTTAAACTATCTTGATTGATTTTCATATTTAAATACTCGGAATGATAGAATGAAAAATTTCGGAACGTGGAGAAATTTGTGTAACACCTTTAATATCAAGATAATGTTTTGTAATAGTTACTGTAATATAAAATTTGAAGGTTATGACATAATAACGGCACCTCCTACCCAACAAGTTACATGTCCTTCGTATTCGGTGCTGAATACACCGGTGTTGTATCAAATGCAGACACTGAACAACTCCATTTCCTGATAATATGAATTGAACTGGCATGTTCGCCAGCAGGCTAACAACGCGTGGACAGCACCACTGTAGTCTAAATTCATTGGGTTGCAGTACTGCTGTCTGCTACTGTGCTGTTATAGTGTGCAATGGTCTTAAAGTTTTTACTAATTACAGTAATTAATGGGCGTAATCAATTAAAAAATGTGTGTACTGAAATGATCACGATTACCGTGTTTAGCCAATGGTTCGTTTCAACGCATTATAAACATCTTTGATGTTCCTAGGCGACAATGTACTTATCATCAAGAAAATGCTCAATTGTTTGCTATTTTCTATGCATAAAGTGTAACAAACAGAACACTTCTATGACGTTAACATTATTTGGCTGATAATCTTGCCTGAATCTGCACATGACATTTTCTTGTTACTGAACTCCATCAAAGATTTATCTTTATCTTTATTATCGTTGCTGGATAGCGTTTGGGAGATACGATATAGGTAAAGGTAATTCAATGCTATCAATGCTTTTGTCTAATCTCCACTGGATACCGTGGTTTATTTAATTTAGATTTATAAGAAAGTCATCCATCAATAGTGTAAGGAACTTCGGTCATTGGTGCCTCTAATAAATACTTAGTAGGTATTGTGTATAAGTTAGTTAAAAAAAATTAAAAAAAACAAAAAAAATAATTAAATAAGCAGTTAGAACTAAAGTTAAACCTTTCTTTAGCTTAGTATTATATATATACTAATAAATATATTCATAAATATAATCATTGCGAAAGCTAATATTTAGTAAGTAGATACCTAATTATTACGTACTAAGTATTCGATATCAATACAGTAACAATATTGCACACGTATTGCAAACCGAGTAGATTGTAAATAAGTAGTAAATTTAACAATTCTTTTTGACTAATATTATGTATAATAGTATAATTATAAAATAAGACAAAGGTGAATCTATTCTAGTTACTTGTTTAAGAAAGGTCTGTTCAAGTCAAAGATGTTCTAGAAACATAAACATTGAATAGCTTTTAAATAATATAACAGGAAACATTCCTGTTTGTAACTGTTAACTTGTTTATAATAGAACTGATCATGTCTTCCATGACATGCATATATTTACTTAAAGTATAACAATAAAATTCGTTGGTTAATGGAGATATGTTAAAACTGTGTGGTTTTAAATATAGGTATACCTTTTATTTTACAAAATATAATATTTGTTTTGTCAACTATGACAAGTACCACCCCTATTGTCTACTGCAACTACGGAACTACGCGAACCTATGAATTTTTGTGTTCTACGAAACGGTTCAAGTGAGATCTGGCCAATGAAAACTAGTAAACTGGTCATTAGCTTTTTTCACTGTGTCGTGAAAATGTTAAGTCTATATGAAAGAAATATGTATAGAATGACAGTGGCTCCAATTAGCCTGAAGTGATAGTAAAAATATTAATAGATTCAGATACTTATGTCGCTCTGAATGCTACTTGTTCACCCAAATTCCAATGGCGTTCCACAACTACGCTGGCGTAGCACTCATTAAACTACACTTTCACTAGTCTCGGTGGGGCAAATTTATCTGAATTGTATCTAACGGATACTGCGTTATAGATCACGTACAGTACAACGCAGTGCAGACATGCCATCATCAAATATATCTGATGATAAGTCAGAGAAGGCGTGAACTGGCGGAGATGAGGAAGAGAATTCAATTAACTTTTACATGTACCTTTGACGAATCAACAATTTTATACTCAATATGTTGACTCATAAGTCAACCACACACTGAGAAAATAATATATGTTGCTAAACTAATATATTGTATTTACAGTAGCAAGTAGGGGTGGATAAGTCATTTATTGATGGAAAAAATCATATGTGCTAAATTTTTATAGCCAACACTCGAACAACCTAATGCTGTTTGTGCAATGTGAAGTTACCTTAAGGATTTTGAGTTCGTTAGTTTTTTATGCATAATTTTAAGATATATTTAAACTACATCTAAATGTGTGTTTTTTGTGATCTTTCTTAAAAATAAGCTAATAGGAATAGAATCACCATTCTGTTTTGTTACTAGGTTAGTCATGATGGAAAATATATCCACACAACATATTTAAACATTTTAAATTTTAGAGTCGAGTAAAATACTGATTAGTTAGTTAGTTGTAGTATTATATTCCAGGGTTGTCCAAGTGGAGACGCGCACTAACTTGATGCACATTATCGCTTATCATAATGACCGTGAATTGGAGTATCCACAATATTTTTTTAAATAATACAAAAATTTTAATAAGTCAGCCTTTTACGGTTCGGCTTATGTAATTTTTTGTTAATATTTAAAAAAAAGAGTGTTTAATCATAATAATATGAGTGCAAATATTAAAACTTTTATACGATCGATAGATTTATCGGCCCAAAATTTTAAATATAAATTTGTACTTAATATTTTTATTTATTTAATCAGAAATTTAAGACAAGATTTACATTCAAAATTTTAATTAATTTTAATGTGATTTTAGGAAATATTTTCAAGTAAAATATAAATAGAAGACGGAAAATATAGAAAGATGCGAGTTGCGATTGGACAGCCCTGATTAGCTTTTAATTGTACATTTGCGAAATGAAAAATGACGATGAGCATACAACAGTAGTTTGTAAATATTAATATATAAGATTTACATTAATGACATGTATTCACCATATTACAGATTAGATTTAAATCGCTGATGAAATAAACGCGAAAGTAGCTAGTAACTTATAATAGATCTACAACATACTTCCAATTTAATAAGGTATATTGAACTTAGTCTAAACTAAAGTGTGTATGTCATACGTAAGTACTTACATAAAACTATTAGGTTTCACGTATTTTTTGTAATTGTAATTTTTGACCTGAACAATGAGATCGACTGATGGCAAGAGTTTTTTATATTGAGAAAATTAAACAAATGACAGAACTAGCAACACAATAAGTAGATACAATAGAATGTTTAGTATTACCTGAATTAAAACTTGTAATTATCTTTGCACAAATTGAATTGAAGAACAAAAGAAATCTGATATGGGCGTAAGTCAACAGATAGGTACTAATTTAAAAGCAAACATTCCAACCCAAAAATAAATTATTTATCGCCTGTCGTAATCGAACCCCAACATCTCGATCGGCCTTGTTAGGCATACCACGCTAGCATTAAATGAACTACCAACTAGGAAAGTTTATTTAAAAAAGTTTAAATTCTAAAAATTATTGTCAAATAATATTCCTAATAGTTTCATGTAGGTCCTTATAATAGTAATCTAGTTATAGGATAAATAAATAATATATTACAGTTAATATTTTAGTCAAAATTGTTTTTACAGTTTACTGTACTCGGACAACTTACACTTTTTGGGCTGTACCTGAATTATCAACATTGGTATTCTATCTAAGTTTTGTATTTAACATTCCATCATTAATGGTTGATAACGCACCATTAACTTCTATAGGCAATGGTTATTTCTTCATGTTGAGGGAGCCATCTACTTGTTCGCTATCCTATAATAAAAAAGTAAATTAAACATTTCTCGACAACTGTGAGCAAAAAATTTAAACTATAGCTCCATTGTATCCATGAATAGCTAGTTGGATGCACTAAGCTGCAAATGTTTCAAATTTACGCGCGCGTGTTTTACATAAAGTCTAATTTGTGTAATTTGTTCAAGGCTTCATCGATATTCATATCTCAAAATCTTGAAACCAAAATTACTATCTATAAATATACATGTAATCAGCACCGGCCCTGGCCTTTGATTAGAGTAGAGCAAGATTGTTCAAAGCCTTATTCGACGTATTAATCATTTACAAATAATACTAGTACGTAGTTGACTGCACGCACTCATACAAAATTTAGATCTTTTGTAAAGGCGTAAGCAACATTTTATTATTTGCTCTAAATTATTTATTAGATTTGGCAATTTAACGCCGCCTGTCACCTGGCCCCTAGAGCGAGAACTCCTCTTTATCTACTAACCAGGGCCGACGTCGTATGTGCAAATGATCGTTTTTGCATCTAAATGTTAATAGTGATGATAAACTTAAGACCATACTGCAAGTGTAGATTGGAATAAAATTGTATAATTTTAAAGTCATCATTATCAGTCATTAATATTATTATCTTATATAAGTTTTTGAATTTTTCTTAGGCACAACAATAACAGGATACGTCATGAACTAAATACTTATATAAAATTTTAATTATTCAGGCATAATGTTTTTTCTTTTATGGGAAGTTATAGTAATTTGCTTGACTGTTTTTTTTGAACAGATATAAATTCGACAAGTTATATACTATATAAGCATATTCGTTAACTTTCATGCGGTCTTCCTAGTTTATGGATTATACTCGAAGGTTAAGTAAGCTGGGTACACAGCTAGATCTTCATAATCCAGACTAATTTTGCTGTTTATAGTCTCTTTTCTTCACTTTGAAGATCCGTCAAACAATACATATTTTATTACATTTTAAGTTTTGCAGAATGTTCATGAATTTATCATCAATACTAACTTAGGTTAGAGGTAGTATTAGGGTAGGTAGGATCTAGTGCCGATCATTATCGTAAGGAAAACGTTAGGTTTTTTTGTGATAAATTATAAGTCGAATATGAAGTGCCAGAATTATAAAAAAATCTTCAAAAATAAAAAAAAATAAAAAAAGAATATTAGTTCTAAATTTGAGTAGTGATGCTAATGAACGGTAATGTTATAATAAAAATATGAAAAATGTTTAATTGTTATAAATATATTTATTTTGAATTGTAGAAATTCGATATTTTCTATATCTAAAATCATATCCAGATAACATTGTTTAAATGTCGGTAATTTATTTATTTCCCTTCTACAATATAATTTTTGAATTTATTTCTTATACTTATTATGAATTTAAGTTAATAATGTGCATTGCATTTTTTATTATGTCGAGCTATAACATGTGTTTCATTTGTAGTTTAAGATATAAGTTTATAAGAATATGCCTTTGCCGTCGGTTCAAGTACTTTAGTATTGATGAGTAACAATAGTGTTCACTGAAATCTTGTCTGTAAATGGACATTTATTCAGTTGCCTCGTATATCACCGATCACGTTGTCTTATTCTATGAAAAATATTTAGCATATTTAGAAATTTAAAAATCATGTCGTATATTAATTGCTTGTAGTTGATATTAAGAAGATAATTATAAGAATTCAATAAAAGTCAAAAAATCAAAAAAAAAAAAATAAAAGATGAAAAAAATAAAAAAATATATAAGTAATGTATCGTACCTCATAAATAATTTTAATATGCGTTAATTCTAATAGTTAAGTTAACATAAATATAATTATATTATAATAAATATAAGGAATGTATAAGTAACATTGATGAGCATATTTGTCTTTGGACATTAGGTAATAGAGTCAAGAGAAATACATACGCTATTTTGGTTCGTACTTCTCGCCTTAACAGAAGTGATTATTAAAAGACTGTACTAATTACACACATAAATTAGGTTGTTGTAGTCATTTAGAGTCTATATGTAAGTAGTTGGTATATATGTTAAGATAAAAATGTTTAAAAATAGTTATTAAGTAGGATTGTATAAGTTTTACATAAAAAGAAAAATAAAAAAAAATAGTTTAATAAAATATACGATAATTCAAGCTAGTATTTAGAAATTGTTTGGACTTTTGAGGTTATACCATTGATTGCCTTGTTTGTTCTTTATTAAATGTAAAATTATATCTCGACTCAGTATGTGATGACGAAAATATTTACGTTTTGTATAATGAAATTCATTTAGCCATTTTTTCCATACATATTTAGAAGTTATGAGTAAGAAAAGAATATAACACGAAGTTATTGAATGGTAATTTTGTAGGAGTAAATAATTACAGATTTACAAACAATTTATTGTAACAATATGCCACCGGGATTCAAAACATACACTACACAGATCTGTCATTAAAGTCTTAAGAGTCAAGCGCTCGCAAAGCCTTCTTACGTCATCAATTGTGACCTAAGAACAATCAAAATTATTTTCTTTAAATTATGGCGAAATAAGTAACTTGTTGACCACTTGCTTAAAAATAGTATAATATAAATTACTATAATTTGCTAAAACATAGTTGACACAAAATGTAATTTCAGCATTTATTTTGATTTGTTATCAGATCGTTCCAAACTTAACCTACCCAGGTTTAGTTCGGAACTAACTAGTAAAATATATTTTCGCTTTAAATATCTACATATAACAATCGGTCACGAAGACCTGACAAAGTTATTTTATATGGAAAATAAGTGATGTAAGCTAACATTTTTATATGAAAAGGTGTCTATTTGAAATGTGCATATTGTTGCTCTTGGCTTTGATCACCTTGACCTCATTAGATCCAGAACGCGCAAGGGTCTTTTCACCTTCACCTTCATAATGCAAGATACTAGTGCGGTCTTGACTTTTCTTACTCATACCTCCATTATAACGTTTCATTGTCGGTAAATTTCCGTTTTTTCAGTAAACAACGTTAAAAGTATATAATTTTACTTAAAATTAATTGTTTGACAGTAAATTATTATTAAACTGACGGTGGTATAACCGCCAAAATGTTCAAGATATCATTAGTTTTTCGAGTACCTAATGTTAGATCACATTGTAGTTATGTAATGAGTAAGTAACACGATAGGTTCATTAATATTAAGACACAGGTCAACTAGGACCTTATACTTACTGCTATCGCAAGAATTCATATCCACTGCGCTTTTTGGCAAGTGGGGTTGTGGCCAATCTAATGTTAGACTAAGCCAGACTTAACTCTGCACTCCGAGATATTCATAATTAAATAACGATTTTTTAGGAATCGTTGATTTAATCGTCAAACGTCTCTGAATGAAGCAGTTAACATGTATGGTTAAGCAGGAGTTTGGTATAACCGACATTATTGATTGTAATGTGATACGGGGAGACTTAGATAGTACTCGCCATACTTGGTAAACGGCCAGCGTTCATGTCTAATTACTATATCAAGCGCCGGTATTATTTTTATTATAACATTTGTTTCAATAGTTGCGATTTCTCTTTACTTGTCTTAAAATAATCTTGAAGGTCGGTGCTAGATGCATAAAAAAAAGTTTTTCAGCAAAAAAGTTTTACAGACAAGACTTTTCGAATTGTTACTAATTTGTGGTTTTTTATGTTTGATAAAAGGGGCCATTTATCATAGGTTGGTGAGTACACTGAAGATAACCGCAGGTTGTGCAACTATTCGAGAGAGTACTTCCAGCAGTAGTTGAGATAATAATGAGGTTTGTCAATACCATGTGTGATATATAGTAATCTCTATCCCCTACCTGAAACCTTTTCTAATTAATTAATTAAGTAAATCTTTTTAGTAAGTCAGTTTTAATATCGTTTTGCTATTGTAACCCTGTTATATTTTGTATCTCTTAACTTATACGTACTCGTAAATTTCAACAAAAATGCACATCTTCAAAAATTAGGAAAATAAGGCCGATTATACAGCGAAATATTCTCTCCCGACTGTTTCGTTTGCAAATGCGTTTGTTTCGTACAGTTTCGGCACTATTATCGAGCCTAATATAAATAACATCACAACAAAATTACAAAACTGGACTTTATGTATTGTCGGTTGAGAGAGAAATATTTTAACAAACACCATCAAATTTACATCTATAATTCGGTCTTTTATATTGGCACATTTGTTTATTATTTTTGTAATAAAATCTATCTCCCAGTACTTGTCTTTTATTAGGTAAACAATTCAACCTTTAGTCATTTTATGAAAAACGACCCGTGGTTGTACTTCTTAAGGACTTTTGTCTTGATAAAGTATGCTATTACAACGCGATTGTGAGGAGGATAGATAAGTATATTATCATTTTACTTAGAGGCCGAGTTCTGCAACACCAGGTATCACATTTTTCCTATTGCAATAGCTTGTAACTCGCGTGTTCTGGTTAGAAAGTAAGACATTAAAATTCCACATGCCCAAATTTGCTAGTTGGTTAAAGCTGATGCGTCAGGCTCGTCAATACGCGTAACGAGTGCCCTGTTTGCCACCTTTGGTGACTTCATTACTATAGGTGATGGTTGTCCTTACACGAGGAGAATCATGTGCTTTTTTGCTATACAATCAAATAAATTTCACACAACTAGCTTAAACGTTGATGCAAATAAAAAAGCGGCTTTTCATACTTTACTCTGCTTTGACAGTAAATTAACCTAAAGGTGCTGCGTATCGTCTCGTACTGGTTGCAAAATAACATTACACTTTTGGAGTCAAATATATATTTAATGTTCCGGACTTCATCAAAGCTGAAGACTGACCGTCATCTAGTACTGATCTTAATCCACTGAATTATGATGTTTTAGAAAATAAAACTTGTTTTAAACGCCATGATAATTTGAAATCCCTAAAACAATCCATACGATTGGCAGTGAAGAATTTCCCATAAAAAGAGTACGGGCCGCTATTGGTAACTGAGGTAGGCTTTAACATTAAGGGACTATTGCAGCCATTGGTGACCACTTCAAATAAGCTTTGTATATTTTTATTACTTTTATATTAAATTATTTAACAAATATACTGTAATACAAATAAATGTTACATGTTACGTACAATAAAAAAAAATTTTTTCTTTATAACAATATTTATGGCAAGACAGTATACAGCTTGATCTCCGACCGATGTCTACTACGTTGTAACACGTCCGCATCGTAAACTAGCTCACAGTAGGTACTGCAATATCTTCATAGAGTATTACAAAATATAATCACTGCCCCCCAGATGATGCGTTTCGAATCCTGTTCGAATTCATAAAAATAATGTAGAGAACTGGTTATGAATGTGATATTCGTATCACATTGTGTAGGATCGATGAAAATAAAATATATACATATATAGTTTTTTTAGCTACGCCACTTCTAGAGATTATCCCAATCAAAGAACTGGTGTCTCAACTTTCGTAGTACCTACCATTGACAACTTTCATAGAGATCAAGCTATATTGATTTGATTTAAGGACTGTACTATAGATGACGCAGTCTGTTCGGTTCGGCAAGTGCAATAATGCAAGATTGCAAGATTGGTAACGACGGTATATTCCGATCTGTCACCCTGCTTTGTCCCCTTAGGGGGACAGATCGGAGAAATAAGTGTGATCTGTCCCACTGTTTACCAATGAGGGACAGTTCGAACTCTATTCATTCTTTAACAGTTTCATTTG
>DWDG010000002.1:0-16221 GCA_018237445.1 Emesis condigna
GAACTGATAAACAACTTATGTGCTGTGGTGTTAAAATCCCCGTTTTCTTTGCAGAATGATTTCTAAATGGTTGAACATAGTTTATAGTTTACCGCCTAACTTACCCTCCAAACCAGAACACAACAGTAACAAGCAATGGCGCTGTTGTGGCAGGAATACATAGCAGGAATATAGATCTGATACCAGACCCAGACGAAACGTTACTGAACACCTAGTAGTCACGATGGTGTAACACATGTAGTCGGCAGGTTTTACAACATGCTCAGCAGAATGGCAAATGAGCTATTATTCAAAGGGGCGTCGACCAAACAGGGAGAAAAGTTGGGATCTGAAATTGATGTGATGTACACGGATTTTGAGAAAGCTTTTGACCGAATACTACTGCAAAAGCTTTATGAACTGGGTATACGTAGCAATTCACTAAAACGATTCAATGAAATCACAAAATGAAATTATATCTGCGCAAACGTTCGCAAACAGTTGTACGGGGTGGTTGTTGCTCTGACTTTAGTGTACCTTAAGGCTCGTCTTTTGGTCCACTTCTTTATGCTGTATATTTGTATGACGTTGGTAATTGTTTTCAAAATGCACATTTCCTTATGTATGCAGATGAGTTTATAACATAACATGCAGATAACGACCAAAGACTGTATCAAACTTAAGGCAGATCTTGACAGATTTTATCAACTTTATGCTGATAATCGCATTTATTTAAACGTAAATAAATGTTTATTTGTTTTACTTAGAAAAGTACCAACACGATTTGACTATACAATCAATAATGTAAAAATAAATGAATCAAGTGCCGTTATGTTATAATTGATTCTAAATTAATATGTTTGAACATGTTGAGACAATTATTAAGAAATCTTAGTTTTATGCTAAGGGTTAGTCGCCTCTGGTGTGATATTGCTTGTCGTAATATTCTGTACTATGTATATGTATATAGTGTATTTGAATATTGCAGTTCCAATTGGAATCTACAGTATGTTGTGTGTATATATTCATAGATTGGAGCATATACTACATACATTTATAAAACATCGCCTCTGTAGTCTAGTGGTCCGGTGTCGGAGTGGACTGCATCAGGTCCCGGGTTCGAACCCTGGGTCGGGCAATTAAAAAAATGTGTTTTTTCAGTTTTCTGATAAAAACTACATGCCCGGGATTGGAAAGTGCGTAGCGATAGGCTTGCCACATATCACATTGTGGTACTTGGTATCTTTGGCTAATTGTGGGTGCACTCGTACCTCTGCCTACTTCGTCGGGGATATGGGCGTGAAGATACAAATCATAGGTATATTTCAATAATTTTATTATCTTATCGCCTCTGTGATCTAGTTGTCCAGTGTCAGAGTTGAAATTACATGGCCGGAATTATGACATTAAAACTCAACACAGGCACATATAAGTACAGGTATACTGCATTTACCTATTTCAACACACTTGCTAAAATATAGATACAATAATTTACGAATTACAGATTCGGTAATTACCTAGTCGGTTTCGTCAATGATGTCTTCTGGTTTTATGCCTTTTACTCCGCCTCCGGTCAGTCTCCTCATCAGAGTCTGATTCTGACGTCTCACTGTCGGAAAATTCGCCGTGCCGCTTGGCGGGCCTGCTTGATAACAATTCTGATAGTGGGGTTGCTGGTACCTTATAACCTCTCTTAGTTCGCAGCCAGTCGAGTTGTTCTGATGTCAGGGATCCTATAGATACTGGGGTCATTTTCAGTGCCTTTCTTACAATGTCTTGGTTGATTGCTTGGTCAAGAACAGTCTTGCTACCTAAATAATTCTTTTGGACCTTCTTACTCCTACGGGCCCACTCCAAGGTTGCAGAGTATAGGTTGGGGTAATTGGCATGATTAAGGGAGGGATACTTGTTGTTGTCTATGAGTCTGCATGTACTATACTTGGTGCCTTCGATTGCCTTGACTCGCGACAATTCGGAGTCAAGTTTCATAGCTTCTTCTGAGATGGATGGGATTTCCATAGCCCTACTTCCTGACTTGGTAAATAACTGCATGAAATTAACAGACTTCAAATATGCATCTTTAAATACCAGATCTAGTTGGCTAAGGACCGCTCTAGTGATGGATGGCTCGTTGTCCCTGTTGTTCATCTCTAAATACCTTGTCATAAGCTCCCTCCTAATCTCGATATGGCTATACAAAGTATGCTTCCTGTCGACTATGTATCTCCACACCGTGTCTGTAAAGCCGTCTCCCAGGGAGCTTACCCTGGATATGCCTGCTAGCCCCGCGGCCCATCTCTTCTTACATGCTGGAGCATTTTCAGTGGTGGGATCCTTAACGAGACCCATCATGTAGGCCAGCCCAACAAACCCAGCCCCTTGTTGGCCGGCTGCCGTGGGAGCGATGGTTGATGCTGGAGCCTGCATGTTGTATGTTACAATGGTGGATTCTGTAATATTCAGAAGCCAGTACGCGCATGATATTACATAACTATCCTTCAGTGCTGATGCCAACACAGATGGACCAAGAGTCAGAAGCATCACTGACGCTCTTACTACATTATTGGCTGATATAATTATTTTCTCCGCTGAAGCGTTAGTTACAATATGAGATGTGCAATTTAAGTTTCCGAAATCAGCATCAAGTAACGCATCATTAATTATCTTTTGGCAGTAAGCAGCCATTTCCTCAGGCATATTTCTTAATTTCTCTGCCACATGTTCACCATAAGCACTGTATTTTCTTCTAAATTCCAAAGAATTGTGTAACCTTTTTCTCGAGGATATTGAAAAACTATTATTATCATCAATATTGATTTTTCTTTTTGGTGTAAAAATTTGTGAATTGCCTATCTCATTCAGAGATACCACACTTTCATCACTATCTACAGGAGATGGTAGTTCTATTTTCGTGTAATGAGAGTGATCATCTTCTAATTCGGACATGTCTTCTACATCATCGCCCTGAAAAAACATTTTATTATTTTATGGTACTCTTAAAATTTTTATATTACTTGCTGCCTCACTGTCCACTGCGTTAATTAATAAAATTTCTTAACGAATCCCGCGGGGACATATTATTGCAGGATAAAAATGATCCTCTGTGCTATTCAAGTCATCATCTACCTGTGTGCCAAATTTCATCCAAATCAGTCCAGGCATTTTTCATGATTGTCACAAACATCTATACATCTAAACTTTTGCATATATGATAGTAATAATAAGTATGGATAACTAATATAGATTAGATGGTTTCAAACAATCAACGTCTCTAATAACTAACCAGATTTATGGGAAATTACTCTAAAATATGTTTTACAACTGCAGCATTCTTTAAAGTAAATAACATTTAACTTTTGCCAGGCAGTTTGTAAAAGCCAATGAAAAGTATGACTCTACCCTCATTATTACATGGTGGTGGAGTTCTACACCACCACAGTTTGTTTTCACCGCTATATGTATACATGCGGCTTTGCTAAACTAGCACCAATGATTGTTATCTTCAGGTTTAACGGGTAAGGTAGCTGATGAACTTAAGTGTATGGTGTATAGGTAGTAACGCACAATTACATATTTTGTGTAGATAATGGTTGTCTCTTTCCATGTGAGCCATATTCTTCTTTGCATTTCTATGACCAAAAAAAACAGTGAAACGTGTTGCAGTGCAGTGGCTAAGTTATATAGTTTGTTACTTAGAAAAACTAGAATTTAACATAATATTTAAAAACAGCTAAACCCACATTAAGTCAGATAAGATTATGACTAAATATATATTATAGGTCCCTCATTGTGGTGTGTTGAAACTTCAAGTGCTCTCTAAATCCTCTGTTCCGCAAAGTTCAATAACAGTTATTCCAGGATTGAACAACCTTCCATGCCTGACTAACTACTGAATTTGTTGTAGATGAAAAATACCAATAAAAATATCACACTATAATATAGCATACCATGACCAAAACCTTACTGTACACATACTTTTCAATGACTACAGTCTTTTTTACAAGAAACATGTGTAAAGTGCCAGATTAGTTCACACTGTATAAAATAATATATGATCTGTGTGACAGATTTGCTTTATTTTTATTTTTTCTTACATAAATTTATTTTTTATTATCTTCTCCTTTAGACATTAAATTTGCCAAATCTTATAGTCTTTGCAAAACTTTCTTAATAATTTCAAAATCCCATGCGGTTGTGTGATAATTTAAGTCACACATATTGCTACTAAAGTTCTTGGAATTGGGTTATGTATATGTACTTTTGTACATAAATGTGCGCATAACGGCAGTTCCCTTGGTGGTGGCCAGAATGAACCAAACATTATAGATGTTTGGTTCTTGGTTGGACTTGTTCACCACATATCTCAGTTCTCAGATGCCCATCATCACATTTGACAGACCTGATAACAATTTATTACTAACATTCATGAATACTGGTTTACCTAAAGGTACACTTGGTCATTTTTAAATCCTGATCCCTGTTATTGTTTATTTTTTAGAGTGTACACAGTAATTACTAGTTACCTCAGAATTCTCAGCAGCCGACTCAGTTACAATCAAGGTTACATCTTTAGGAGGTTCATTCTCCCACTTCTCATTTACCGTAAACTGCATTAACTCATAGTACCACAGTTTAGGCACTCGAACAGGGTCACAGTTTCCTGATGAGTAAGATGATTTCACCTAAAAATTTTCATTTAGTTTGTCATACAATTTGAATCCAGTACAACTGCAACAATTGAATTCAAGCTGATTGTTTGCCAAACCCTTTTTGGAGAATAAATAACTGTTTTACTGCTAGGCAATTCATAAAAGAGAGGGTTAATAATCATTACTAATGTAATAACTATTAACTAGGTGGTTGAGCTCCACACGGTCTCGGCTGGGTGTGGTACTACACTCCTATCTATATCTACCACAATAACAATGGTGCCTGCCACTTTCATCTTCCTGTTTGGCAGGCAGTTACATTATGTATGCGCCATTGCATTCCTGTCACACTGTTAGCAATATATCATTAACATCTAGTTGTTTACTATAGTGATATAATAAAACTTCTAGTATCCTGATTGGAACTAATTTTATAACACTTTGCATATAACATAATTTTACCATAAAAAAATGTGTTTCTGACAAAATGGCATCAGGGGTCTTTGCTCCTCCATCCAGCAACTTTAACTAAATTAATAGCAAGATTTTATAGTTTCATAACAAAATATATGAAAAAATTGAGATAATTCCAAAGGTGAGGTGAAAGTTACATAAAAAAATTACTACTGTTTAGGTGGAAACCAAAGGTGAAAACAAAAATTTCTAATCAGGTATTTTATTTAGGTTGGAGAGCTTTTTGGACAGTTTTTGGCTTTCTAGGTCTCTTTCTACCAACTACTGCCATTTCGAGAAAAAAAGGGTTAATTAATATGGGTCATATTGAGTACATAGTTAATAATTTGGGTAATAAAATCAGTTAGATGATGCTGTGACTTTCAGAGTGTACTGCTCCCTCATACGGTAGACACAGACTAAGCAGGAATACTACCGTGTAGATTGACCTTAACACTACCTAATCACCTTACAAGTATGCAGTAAAATGTAAATCGATAGAAATACTGACGGAAAAATGTTGGCTGTGCAATATATTTGAATGATATAATGTAATCGTTTATGAAGTACCTTATTATATTCCTTTTTAAAGGTAGTTCTATAATTATTAATTTTTTTAGAGACGGTTTGAATGTCAGCAGTTTCATCATATTTCTGCAGTATTTTTGCAAGATGCTTCATAGCTTGTGTTCTTTTCTCTCTATTTCTGTAATGTTTATCAGAAGTTTTCCACAAGCATGTATATTCTCGGTATTGCAATAAAAATTCAGTCATTATTTTCCGTTCCGCGGGCGACATCCTATTTACTCTCAGACCTAAATCTAATAAAAATATAAATGTACTAAAGTCCGAAAAGTAGTTTTTATTGTAGTATTTACTTGGTTCAATTTATATAAAAGAGCCTAATAAAAACAAAATACAGTTGTCAAATAAATCCATCAAGTATCTTGGATCTGTGATTATAGATTATAAAAAGGTACTCTGTGATCTGTGACCACAGAGTAATTGAATCTCTTTAATAATTAGATGTATTACCAGTGGTGTCGAAGGTCTTAATATAATCTATGGTTGTAGTCCGAAATCGGTAGAGCTGCAAATCGAAATCGGTGTATAACAAAAAAATACAATATTCAATTAAATTCGTTTATTACTAAATATACAGTTAAATTTACATTAAAACACAAATATAATTATTTTGTACAATATTTTCTTTGGCCATAGCCGCGATCACATTTGAATTCATTTCCAAAAAATAATAATTCATGATAATACAAATACCTACCAGTAAATAAATTAAAAAAATGTATTAAGATTAAATTACGTAACAAAGGGTATTATAAAATCTCAAATTACTTAGAAGATAAAAAGCCTGGGATTAATTGCTCCTCATACCAATCTCTATTATGTTTTTTATTATAAAATAATTATAATATTTTTTAATGTTTTGCTGTTTCAATGTTGGCGGATGAATTGGGCAGTGATAAAAATTAAAGATGAAAATAGCCAACTAAAGAGACATCTGAGTGTCATCACCACGCTTTAGTAAATTCACTTCATTTCAAAATAGTTCTACATGATCAAAAAATTTGTTCACAATTTCTTAAAATGCGCCAGCCTGTATCAATTTCTTGGAAATTATTGCTCTGGATAATACCGGAAAAAAAACCTAATAATATGAGCTATCGACATAGATTCACCACTTTTTACCATTTATTAGATCAATTGTCTAAAACTTTTATTGAATTAATTTTCAATGAAAACCGTGTGGTTATTTCCTTATAAGCTCCGATATAAAAATCTAGGCATATGCATTAAAACAAATTGATTTGATCTCGACATAGATCTGCTGAACTAAGATGTGTATTAGACGCAACAGCACTTTACAATACGGCATGGATGTCCACAAAATTTCTAAGTATCAGTATATGGTACACTTTATCTAAGCATTATAGTTTATTAGAGATCTAAGACTGATATTGTATTAGTTATATCGAAAGTAATTGATAATGTTTCACAGATCCTTAAAATATCTTATATTACTAATCTTCATCTAAAAAGTTGTGGAGAAAGGGTAATCATGCTTTGCTTTTTCTGGATTTACCGCCTGCAACCGTTTGGTGATTATATGTTCGGAAAAATAGGTCATAAAGAGAGCGGTATCGTCTGCGAAGAGAGCTAGTTCGCCGTGTGGTACGCGTGGTACTTCGCACGTGTATAGGGAGAATAATAAGGGCGAGAGTACGGAACCTTGAGAAACTCCAGCTAAAATCGGTCTAGCGGTTGAGAGGGAACCCTCTACGCGGAATTGAAATCGGTGGTTCGATAGGTAGTCTCGCAGAATGCGCACTAGTCTATCGGGTCATTTTGTATAGTTTATAAATAAGGCCATTGTGCCATACCTTGTCGAACGCTTTCGCGACGTCAAGGAATAGAGCACCTAGCCTTTAAAAAACTGCATCATCGGGGCGGCATTTAAACTCGCTAGAATGTGCTCGGTCAGTCAGTGCACTTGGTTTGTACAGGAGTGGGCTGCTCGAAACTCAAATTGCTAATTTCTCAGAAGGCCCTTTTTTTTACAAATGCCGAGAGGCGAGTCAGGATTAACGTTTTGTAGATTTTACGGTTTACCTAACGTGTTTATTAAACTAATGTGACAGTAGCTGTGGACTTTGTTTCGCGGTTTACCCGGTTTGTGTATCCCTATGACGGTGGCTTCTTTCCACTCGTCGTGGAAAGCGTAACCGGCTAGTAGTGTATTGAAGATGCACACTAGTAGGCAGATAAGGGAGGGAGGAAGGTATTTTATTACCTTGTTGGTTATTTTATCCAGCCCGGGGCCTTTTTGTTGAGTAGGCTTTTAATTAAATCGCCTACTTCTTTAGCGTCGGTGGGTACCAGCTGGTCGCCCTCCGGTGGCAGCGCGATTCTACGCTCTATTTGCCTATCCACAAGATGGACGTGGTTTTGTTCGTGCAACACTATAAGGTACTAAACGCAGATGTAACGCTACGCTGCGTTCCTCATCAGCAGTGTTGCCATATGTACGGATTTGTCCGTACACGTACGGAATATTAAATAATCGGTACGGATAAAAATTGCGTACGGATAGGTGTGCGGATTTTTGTCGATATGTTATATCATGGAAGTGTGATATATTGTTTTGTGTATAAATTACACAAAATTTACCTTGGACCAAAAGTAGCAATGTCATTAGCATTAAATGAAATAATTACTAGCAATGATACTCAAACGTTTAAAATGCGCTGCCTAGATTTTTATATTGAAGAGGCAAAACAAATAAAAAGTCGCTACAGATTTGATTACAGACTTACCATGAAAATAGAATTTTTGGACCTTGATGTAGTTCAGTCTCGTAGTCCACCCAAGATATTCCTACCTTAGATGGAGAATGGAGAAAGTTAAGAAATGATACCTCGCTGCACTCAACAGATTCAGATACGTTGGAAGAATACTGGGAAAAAATTCATGACCCGAAAAAATTTTGAAGGCAAAATTTTATTTCCGACTTTAAATAGATTTGTCTCTGATTGTTTGTCTAATGTGTTTGCCGCATTCAAGTGCAGCTGTGGAACGAATTTTTTTTCCGCTATTAATATTATGAAAAATAAACTGAGAAATCAACTCTCCACAGAGACAATTTAAGGGCTACTTCATACTAAACAGTTGCTAGAGAATTCACCTTGTTTCGATTTACAAATTAACAAATGATTAAGAAAATGAATAAAGACATTTATAAATAATAATTATGTATTGTTATTTTTATTTGTTTCATGTGATTTTTATGATATTATTTGTACGTACGGACTTCGTACGGATTTTTTAATTGGATGTACAGATTTTTAGTAGCTACTGTATGGCAACACTGCTCATCAGTGCTACATCGATCGTGCTCAGTCTGTGCGTCTCGTTGTGTGGCGGGTATCTAGTTGGCTCCAGTGGACTTACTACTGTAAAGTTGAGTCTGTCCATGAGTCAGTAAATATCTATTCCGTCAATGTAATTTACGGTAGAATGCCACAGACTGTGCTTGGCATTTAGATTCCCCCCCTAACAGTTATATTATGTGGTGCCCATAACGAGTAGAGATTTAATATCGCTCTCTATTATTTTCTTTGTTGGACTTAGATATACCGATGCTAATATGACAGGTTGATGACTTGTCATACGCACCTGGCAAACTGATACTTCTAAGTTTTCAATGTTAGTTCACTTTTTGGAGATGGTTGATACTCCATATAATGAAACTCGAAGATTGCAGAAAGTAGAGTGTTTTTATTAACAAATATGCACGGTAATTAACAAACATATCAATATCCACCTATTTATAATAATTATCCAATATTAAAAAAGAAAATATTGACCAATCCGAAGATATCAAATTGGCGCGTGCGCAGTGGCCGATTCGTAACAACGCATGCGCGGAGGTTGCGCTCGCATTATTAATATCGGCTAGGCCGCGAATTCAGTCCTTTTTCCGCCGAATTATCAACGAGTGAAGACGTCGACATTGTAAGCTGCGCGCGTCGAAAACAATTGCTGATTACAGTTCTTTTCAGAACTGTTTTATTCTGTTTCGTTACGACGAATGTTAGCAATAAGTTCTTTTCAGAACTGCTTGTTTCTTGTTTCGTAACGAATACGCGCTGTGATGAATGGCGGCTACAACTACAATTAAATATTATAGCTAAATATGGTGCAATAACGTTCATTATTAAGGCAATGATTTTGACGGAAGGCGGAGACATTCTGTCAAAATCTAAAATAGACTTATGGGGAAGTCTGTGGTTTTTTAAATTCTAAAGTTTTAGAAGCATTTATATTTTTAATATCAATGAAAGAGAATTCGAAATCTTTGTTGCACTTGGTCACACATTACCTACTTCAGTAATGATTCTGCAGTAGTGATTGATGATCTAAGGTAGAGTTGTTAATATCGTGACATTGGCGGAGAATACTTCAAACTGTTTTAAAATATTTGCACACCATATCGTGATAGAATATGCTGGTCGCTTTGATTAACTTATAACACCCATATTCTTCTAAATAAATATTTTTAATTTTTTTAGGGACAATCTTATCTTAGGCCGACGAAAAAATAAAATTACCAAAGGTCACTGGGCGGAATCCGACCCAGCCGCGGACATTAATGAAAATGGTATAAAATGATAGAGGCTATTTTATTTGGAATCCATGGGAGAACAAAGTTTAAACCAAAAATATATAGTGAAAAAACGTATTTTTCGTTATGCAATAAAGGTAAGTTACCGTTCTGTCAAATAGATAGAAAAGGATTTTGGCGAGTTCATGTGCACCCTGCATGATCAAATCGGCAGGTATATGTTCGATCTTTCTATCTCTACTCTCGCTATCTCTCGCTCTCTCTCTCTCTCTCTCATACACACACAAACACACCTGGCTCGCTGCGCTGGCGCCTTGTTTCCTTTGTTACATTGCAGTCCTTCGTCATCTTTCGTTGAGATCTGTTCGTTTACCGTTTATATTTTGTTTGTTCGACTACTTAAGCACGTTTACTGGACCTGATTGTTTGCTATTTGGAATAATCTGATATGAATAGACGTAATAATTGCGTTGTATGTAACAGATCAGTGTTACGTCGCAGAAAACACATACTTACCGAATTGTTTTTAGAAAGATATCGAGATCACGCAGTGTTATTGTTACAAGAAATAATACCACGCGAGGTAAGTGTGTAAAATATTAATGTTTTATCAGTTTTTTCTATCCAAAATACAGAATTTTATTTTCATTCAACCTAGTGAGAGTATAAAATAGTATAAAAAAAAGTGGAGAGTGTTCAGTGTTGCCTCCACTTTTAAAAAACCGATAGTAAGCAACTAATGACGAACACTATATTTATAGTTATTTTAGTTGTGATTTGTAATAATAAGATAAAAAGCTTGCTTATGTACAATTAAATGTCAGCGGATGAAAAGCAATGTCTTATAGATAACAAACATTTCTAATTGTAATATTTTAACTTATTTCAGATTTAATTTGATGCTACAAGATCAATATGTCACCCTTGCTGGCAAAGATTTGATCGCGCTGCGCACAATCAAAATGCGCAAGTTCATCAAGGTATAGCAGTCGAGGGTCAAGGTTTGCTTACGATTCCTGGATATTAACGAGCATCGAACACTGCACGACACTGCATATTTCAAAACTGCAGGAACATTGTTACACGAGGTGTGCCATTATATGCCAGATTTTATCTATTACATAATCACAACTTATTTGTACCCAATCTAGCACGAGCTTGCCAGCCTCATATAACGACAAATGATTGGGATATGCTTGTGGATGGTCAGATAACACACGAAAACTTTAATAGTGCTCACGTGCTAGATATAATAAGTCTATACAAATGGGGATATGAGCGTCGAAGCCAAAACTTTGAAAATATTGAAGAATTTGATGATGACGAGCTGCATTTTTGGACGTCTTTGACTAAAATTCAATTTAATACCATTTTACGACAAACTCCATCTCTTCGTGTGAGATCTCAATTTCCTGCTACCGTTTTAGGGGTTTATTTAGTAAAAATAAGAACTGGCGAATCAGATGAGCGCTTGGCATCAAAATTCAATATGTCTAGAAGAACATTTGAAAGAAAGCTACAAATAGCTAGACAATGCTTAACTGAAGATTTTATGCCGCAATATTTGGGCTTGGATCATTTGAGTCGAGATGAGGCATTTACGAGAAACCTTTTGATTCCGAGCTATATTTTTGGTGGTACCCAAAATGAAAATGGAATTTTCGTGATGGACGGAACGTACTCATATGTACAAAAAAGTGCCAATTTTTTATTCCAAAGAAAAACATATAGTCTCCATAAATTCCGAAACTTGGTTAAGCCTTTTCTGGTTGTTACCACCGATGGCTATATAATAGATGTTGTGGGGCCATATCCAGCGACAACGGTATTTTTAGATCAAATCACAGTTGACATTGATCAAGCTGAATAAAATAATATAAAAATATGAAATGTTTTTTTTTACAAATTCCCACAACCTACAACAAAGCGACCTGTATCATAATAAATTAGAGGCATTTATCAATAAATCCTCACAATTTCAGTTCTGTCCGCCGTGGGTTTTTTTCCCATACAATTTGCCCATTGACCTTTAGTACTCTAACTTGCGAGTTGTGAGTGATTTGACTAAATTATATTGACTTGTTCTGCCATTTATCAAGAGTCGGCTGAGGACGTGTCGGACTATGCGCAATGTAGCGATCCGAAGTAATCCATTACAGTCACGCGAAACAAGAGGTTTCTTTTATTATTTCATAAAATGAACATTTAATCTCTTTAACGTCAATAAGTCAATAAAGGAAACATCTACATTATAGGTACTGTGGTACACTGCCTATAAAATTTTCCTCAAGTATATTTTATACGTTGGTCGAATTACGAATATAACTCGTAAACTTGTACAGCCTACTTAGCTGTGAAAGTGTTCCTTTTAAACTGGTACAGACGGGGAGAGGAGGGGGATTGACTGACAATAATTAGAATTTCTATGCTTAATGTTTTGCAAACAAACGGATCCCTAAATATTCCTATCTAGCGATACCCCACACTATACGAGTGTGGGGTATCGTTAAAACATACAAAAAACACACAACATAAAAAAAAACAGATTTGATTTTATCACCTTGTCGGCTTGACTAATATATTCATAACTAATAATTCTTCTAGAGACCATAGATGTTGATTTTCCGTTGCTATCTTTGTGACAAGGCTGAAATGCCACGTGTTATAATTTACTGACTACTTTACCCTTCAAACCGGAACAAGACCGCGACATGCAGTGACGCAATTGCAGCAGAAATAGGGAAAAGGACCGTCCCCTTCCCTATTTCTGCTGCAATTGCGTTCTAGACCCGTTCTAGACAATGGACAACTCACACCTATTTGGTCACGGTATTACTGACAAGTAACAGCTTTCCCTCACCTTTTTCGAGATGCCTAACAGCAAGACAGCTGATCTATTCTTCAAATAGGAGCCTGGATCAACGCGGGAAAAAAATATTTAAAGGTATTTTTTCTGCACGAACCACTCTGCAGGTAAAGTTCTCCTCTAAAGTTATCTGATTTGGGCTTTTTGAAATCAATGCTGATCTACTGGTTTGGTAATTACGTTTTTCCTATATTGACCGTTGAGTAGGATCTCCTCTATCTACATTTTCTTAATGGTTCTTTCCATATCGTTATCTCTTTGGTCCAACGTTGGCCTTCAAACGTGCTATTTGGCCAGCCAATTCCCATTTGACGCGTCAATGGATTTCGTTAGTTTTGTTTTTGTATCATTTTAAATTTTAGCTTAGGTACTGCATTCTATTTCATTTCCAGACCGGTCTATTTGGTAGCCAGATTCAAAGTTTCTTTTACATGGTATAGTTGGGTCGTTGTTGCCAATAGTAGCACTATCTATAGGTCATCTCCAAATCTAAGTTGGTTTAAGCAATTCTTATACTATAGTTTTTTCAACGTAGATGGTTTGTGATAGATTCTTAAATGACGATAAATAATAAGTCTAATGCATTACGTCCTCAAAACATGGATAGAAACGCAACATTACCTTTTCTATTTCCGTCAAGACTGTTGTCTATTGGATTCCTATCTCAAGCTGAAAAAGTTATTACACACAACTACTCCTGTGCTACTTGAACTTAGCGAGCAATCATTAAAACGCGTGTCAAAAAATATCTCTCGTAAAACAAAATCTCACTTTAATGTGGTTCTATCGTAAAGAACTGTTCTAATTCTAATATTGGAACTATGCACTTTTTAGGCGTGGAGTAAAAACGATCTGTTGAGTGGCATCAACATTAATAAATAAATAATAATAAATATCATTTGACAAATTATTCGAATTGAGCTAACTCCAAAGTAAGTTTTGTCATGTCATAGAATAGCAGACAAGCTGATGGTTCCCCTGATGGAAAGAGAAAGCCATCGCCTATAGGCACCAGAGATGACAATGATGCGCTGATATCCGTGGGGCATGGATAGATTGCCAAGTGCATAAGTTTACCCTCCAAACTGGAACACGTCAGTGACAAGCACTAAAGCTATTGCGACAGGTACAAGTAAGGCCGTAGGCGAGTCGATGTAGAACTCTACCACCTAGATAATAGTCAAGATGTTAGTGAGACGTATGAGCCTTTCCTCGCCTTTTACGCGATGCCTAGCAATAAAGCATTTGACCTATCCGTCGAAAGAGGTCCGGATCAAATACTTATTTAAAAATATTACTCAAACATTTAAATACCTAAATCAAGAAATACAAACATCTACGTGCATCAGACAAACGGTTGTCACTTCCGGGAGCCTAGCACCCGGGCCCCCTCTATTGTGTAATCAGGGCTGCTAACCACTAGACCAGAGGCAGTTCAGGCACAGAATAAACATTAGTATTACTTAGAGAAGTTGCACATATTTTACTTTAAAGAAAGCTGACATTTAAACTCCAAGTTTGAATTAATAGCTGATAAAAACACAATTAGCATAGATTCATGTATTTAATTTCATACATATATTCGAGGTAGATCGTTATCGGAGTAGGCAGAGATGACCGTGGGCTACATATCCCTGCAGAATTGGCGTGTTTTTATACATTCATAATTCTTTATACAAACACACCGGTTACGGACCTCTTAACATGGGCAAAACTTCACGGAGAAAGAAATCAAAGTGGTTCGTGCAGGAATTTGAGGAATCGCTCCACAAGAAAAAATGTACGCGTGCAATTCACACACGGCAGAAGTGAAACTACATGATCCTTTTTTAGCATTTTTTTTATTTTATTTTTAAAATTTTATAATTAATCTCACCACCACCACCATCGGTGATCACCGCCTCCACAACCACCGTCGGGAGTGTTTACTACCACCACCATCACGAGCATTAGTCAACTGCCACCTCCATCACCATCAACACGGCAACGGTCACTGCCACTTCCACTACCACCACCACATATGGTTCCACCACCGTCTCCCCCGTAACCGCATTGCGCGTGCGCGATTGGATAAAACAGCCAAATCGCGACGTTTCGGCCACTTTATGCGTTGCCCTAGAACAATGTTTCCCAAAGTGGGCGATAACGCCCCCTTGTGGGCGCTGGAAGGCCAGAGGGGCCTATAAAAAGTTAGGGCGATTAATATGTTATTGAGATTTTTAAGGAGAAAATAAATGGGGGGCGCTACAAAATAATTGATTTTCAAAGTAGGCGTTTGACCAAATAGGTTTGGGAACCTTTGCCCCAGAAAACATCCTGCGGTCTCAGCGGATGCCAAGCGGAAAGTTCTTATTTGACGCAGCTGCATGAAGTAACAGTGGTAACAAATGAGCATTCTGTACGAGGCAACGCGCATTTATCTCTGAAATTACTGTGATGATTTTATACGTACTGGGCAATCTTACTTGTGTAGGGATCAACACTCGTTTTGAAAAAAATACCATTTTCCTTCCTACCAGGTATTCATAAGAACAACGATTTTTTTATTGATTTATTATTCTACCATATAAATATTATTTATGGTGGTTTTTTATACAGAGTAGGGGGCAAACGAGCAAGAGATGCACCTGTGGTAAGTGATCACCGCCGCCCGTGAACATCCGCAATACCAGAGGTCTTGCAGTTGCGTTGTCGGCTTTTTAAAATTGAGTAAGTTCTTTTCTTGAAGATCCCCAAGTTTTATCCAACTTTCCATTTCATTCCATTCGGAAACACCCTCGCCGGTAATTGATACCACAAAGAATAAATTACATGGGGCGTGGATAACAGGATGAAAATTTGGCGTTAAGGGTGTGGGTGATGCCGAATCGCAAAATTGTCCAAATAAAAATTGACCAAATAAATGCGGTGGGCCACCCGTTTGACTAAGGAATATAAAAAACAGATTCTATTCTCAGATTTATCGAATATTTTTAAGAATTTTATAAAAATCTGTGAAGTCGATACGAAGTATTTCGATTACCAACTAATACTGTGACCTGATAATTGTATGTATATATATACAGGGTTATTTGAAATTAACGCATAACCTCTTGCAGGCAGCCTCTCTATATAAATCCCAACAACATTTGTTC
>DWDG010000003.1:0-12731 GCA_018237445.1 Emesis condigna
CAAACAAACCATCACTGAAGTCGAACAATACCCACGATGTACTTTGTTGACTAATTGGGAAGCTTCTTTAGAGCCTTGAGCATGAATTTGTTTGTTAAAAATATTGCTTAATTAAAAAAATTTCTCGTCCGTAAACAAAATTTATCTGTGACCTTCCTTTGCGTACTGCTTGAGTAGTTGTTTTGATTTTACCTTACAATTATTTTTTAAATTATCAAGTAAGAAATGATCGGTGTCTTTATCTTTCTTGTGCTTTCGGACAGGATTTCTGTTAATTCTTTCCTTTACTGCTTTTATCGTCTTTTTCGTACAAACATTATAGTGGACGGCCTGATCTTTGACTATCGGAAACAGAGGAAGTTTCATTGTATATTTAAAAAAACACAGCTAGTTTAGTTATAAAGCTTGATAAAAAATATGTTTATTTTTTTTTATCTTCAGTATTTTTCGTTGGTTTCAGTTTTTTGCTCAAAAGTCATCTCGTAAAAGACGAGAAAAGATTCATTTGTCTCATTAACATTTTGACTACTAACTAATTGTTCAGGTCCGGGTTTTGGTACCACCGCCTTGCCTATATACCTACCTGCCGCAATACCGTCGCTGTTTGTCACTATCGTGCTACGGTTTGAAGGGTAAGGTAGCCGTTAAAGACTTATGCATGTGGCGCAACCATCCCACCACCATTAGCAGCTTTTATGAACGACTTAGTATAAACGACGGTACTTAGAAATATTCGCTTTTTCACGGCTTTTACGGGACTCCGAGGAGGACAACAAGGTGCTTTTTTATTATGACCGAGTATTTTTATGGGTTTGTAATAACCGCATGTAATCGACAATGTATTTCGCGTACAATTTACTTACGTCAATTGGATTGGCACCATCAGACACTGCCGGATCCAGGTTCCGGTCTCCAAGTCTCACAATGGCAGGTTCAGGGTTCCTCATTCTCGAGCTCAGGGTGCAGTGACCAGCCATGAGAACAAACCTGGAGCTTATCAAACTTCCTCCACACAGAAATATATATTTCTCTTCGAAATCTACCCAGCCAATGGCAGCCTGAAAGAAAGTCAAGTGTGTCAAGTACGAGGTGGATACAATAATCGAAGGTTTGCTGTTGTTACTGCCCTAACCAAAAGCTGTGATATTACACCACTCGAGGCCTGAAGACCACTCGGGCCCCGAGCAGTGTAATATCACCACGCCAAACGTAAATTGATTTTCTTCGAACCCCGGTATTACACTCCGTTGCAATTACAATTTGAATCAAAATTTTAAAATATTCAAAATATACAGACTATTTTAGTAAGACAAGGCTGTGTGTCCCATGGTCTTTAATTTTTTATCTTCATTTTAAAACTCATATTTTTAAGGTATTTATGGATTTTTTTATATACAAACCATGACCTTGAAATGTACGGGAATGCGTTTAGTAAATATTTGACAACTTACCATGTGTGGGAATTCTCCTTGGAAAGCGTTATCACCACGCACAATCAGCTCCAAATGAGAATTGCATTTGGGAAGAGATATTGATGTTGGCCCTTGGTCTGGTATAAGCGGTATGAAGGTAACTTCTTGCACCATAGCTCGAGTGTATTCATCGCATTCTGAAATAAAGATGACTCAATAAATTACATGAATTGATTTTACCCCGCAGTATCTTTACTTGTAAGTAGAAAAATCAAGAGCGGTTGCATAAACTTTATTATGCACAAGCCAAGTGAGCCGAGCGGAGAGCGGGAATTCGTTAAACAAAACATATTCGCACTTTTTTTTGTGCGATTATATCTGTTTTTACGAATTCCTGTCCTTTGTGTCCTTTGTCTCTACATATTCAGCTTCTAGAGGAAATTCACGAGCGGAAAGCGCAAGCTCGTAATATGAACCTTAATAGCGTTAGGATAAGTCTGAGGTCCAATAAAATAAGGAACTCTACCAATAGATTCATAGGGCGAGTGTAGCAAACTTATCGAAAAATAAACATTACACACACTACCATATATTTCACACACATCACAATACTCACACGTACAAAACATTTGTTTATAGTAAAAGTCTGTTGTCAAATTTAAAATAGGTTTAAATACATGTTGAATTTTAATCAAATGGAGAGTAGATTATCGTGGCCTATAAGAGAATCACGTCTTGTTTGTTAATTGTCAATTATGTTAACTGTCAACTGTTATTAAATAATTATTTGCATTATACTGATGATACAATGTTTATTACCACATGTTTAACTTAGTTATACACTTATGTTTACATTTCTAAAAAAATCTGGCAATTTACCAAAAATATTCAGCATTAATTTTTGTTGAAAGAAACGCAGACATGCGCAGCGCCTAGCAGAGTTGAGTGGCAATACGCAAAAACGTATGCTTGCGCGTTGACTTGTGTAGATTCTTCTACAACTAATAAATTATATAGTGCTTCATGACATTTTTAATCATGTCACAATAAATACTTTTATACAGTTAAGAGTCTTAAGCTTTTTTTATTTCATCAATTTTAAATACAAATCCCAAAATATGCTGTGTATATTTTTAAAAATTTCATTGAAGTATATCTTCTATAAATACGAGTCATTGTTTTTTTATGAAAAGTATGTTTCTTGTGAATTATAATTTAATAATAAATCTTTAGTTCAATTACCTTGATTTTATTCCTATCTTTCATTTCAAAATGCACACACACATCCACACACAAATACGTGTCTATGTTTTAGTAAACACAGAGCAGAATAGAAACTACAGAAAATGTCTTCCATTTCATTTTATACAATATGTTTATGTGTGTGTAAATAAAATTGTGTAAAGAGGGTATTTTAAAATTTTAAATGACTTAGAAGACAAAAAAGCCTGGGATTATTTGTTCCTCAAACTTTAACATTTATAACAATAATTGTTTTTTTTATATCATAAGATAGCAAACAAGCTGATGGCTCTCATGATGGAAAGAGACAACCACTGCCTATAGACACCAAAAATGTAATGATGCATTACTGTGTGGTTATATGGTAGTACCACATGTCTATATAAGGTGTTGGATGATAAGCTAGGGTATTTTTTTAAGTCCTTACCTTACAATCCAAACTGGAACACGATAGTGTTAAACGCTGGCGCTATTGCGACAGAAGTAGGTAAAAGTGGCGAAATATAGAAAAAAAAAATACAAGCCCGCTGAGTTTTGTCCGCAGGATCTTCTAAGTGTGCGGTCGCGTTACGATCCGGTAGTAATTCTATAAATGTCGACTCGTCAAAAGTACTTGCAACGGGTTACCTTTAAATCAACATTTTTGAATTTGAATTTGCTTTTCGTATTATACGTTAGCAAACAAGTTGACAGAAAAAAATTTCTCGCTGATTTAGGTAAGATAAATTATATGCACAAATGTGTAAATAATTTAAAACATCTTATATGATCTAATTGTCGACTCACCAAAGAGGTATTCAATTCGCTTGTATATTTTTATGTTTGTTAACTGAAAACTCGGTCTATAAAGAAAAAATCTTTTTTTTCTTTGACAACATATGCTTTCCGAGTAGTTCCATAAATTTTTTTAAGATCTGACGAAGGTTTCAAGAGATATCCGCGGAAGTAGGATTTCTTTTGGTGTTTCACTGCTCTTAAATTAAATGTAATATCTGCACACCATATGATGGTAGAATATGCTCGTACATTTAGATAGTAAAGAATTTTCACGTCCTTTTCGTATCATTGGATAGCTAACAAGGTGATGATTCGGCTGATGAAAATACAAAGGCTATAGACACCAAATATGTTAATGAGCATTATGAAGCAAAAGAAGAACACGCATACTGTTGATGTAAATTACAGACCTCACAGACTAAACTCCCTCCTTCGGTGCCTATCACGAATACCTCCTGCAACCGCCGTATTGCTTCATGGCGGCCGCAGCTTTCTCATGAATACCATACAGTGCCAATAAAACTATTACTTTAATTGTACACCCGGCTTTCACAAGTCCATATTGTAAATACTTCGTAAAATAATTGTTTTTGTATAAAATAAAAAGAAAATAATCTCAAACAAACTAATTCGCTGTTATCATAGCGTCTCCCCTCCACCCTAGTCAAGTCCTTTGCATTCAAAACCACAAGAGACCCTGATCTATATCAATGTCACATAAAACATAAAAGACAAGAAGCTTTGCTCACACTCTACGTAAGTAAAGTGATCTGAAAGCTCTATATAAGATGCAAGTTCGCCCTTACCGTACTAAAACTTGCTTGAAGCTCAATTAGTATTAAGAATTTTCTTTTAAATTTCAGTTACTATAGAATTTAAAAGAGTGTATGAAACCACATAGTTCCCAGATAACCCTGCCGAACCCTAAGCCCCAAAGATTACTTTGAACTTCTGTAATTTCTTATATCTTTATATACGAATACATGAATGATGTTTAGCAGTACTTCACTACGTTCTACTACTACGCAATATGCCGCTAGGCTATAGAATATCATAACCTCAAAACAGTAGTAAGTATACGCAATAACGTGATTTGGCCATATGATACGTGTAGTAGTTGTTTGCCGACCCGGTTGTGATATATAGTTAACCCTACTAGTTCTTTCCAAACGTACAACTCAATCTCTTGATAAACAATTTTACCTCCCCCTGTGTAGTTTCCTACACAAAATACTAAGCAATTATAGAATTAAGTTTATTGAGTATTGGTACAGAGAATAATGTTAATTGTAATTGAATAAATAAATAGTAAATAATAAACCCTAAATTACGAAATGAAATGAAATAAAATGAAATTATCTATTTGCAAGAATACAGGTGTTACAAATTATTAAATATATTTAGATACCAGCATATTCTACCATGATATGGTGTGTAAATATTTAAAGATTACTCTACGTTATAAGTTTTACGATTCATTTAGAATTACTACCGGATCGTAGGTGGCCAATCTCTGAAAAGATCCGGTGGAAGAAACAGCAGGCTTGATTTTTTATATGTTGTGTGATACAATTTTATAATTTTTTTATCTTGCAAAATTTATAATTAAGAGATACAACCAAAAATTTACATTTGATTTTATCAACAGATAATTCTTTAAGTCAAACAGGTTTTTGCGAAATATATTCAAAGGTAATGATTTAAGATTATCAGGAATATGATTTGATTTAAATAAACTTTTTTTGTAAAAATTATTAGTTTCTGGTTAGGCACATGTAATTTCTGACTATTCCTTAAATATGAGTTACCACTTATTTCAACATTTGTTTTAAATAAACAAAAATATTTCTTTACAAATACATATACCATTAAAGTATACAAACATGGTATAAGGAAAGATTTGCTATAACGTTTTACGTATGTTATAATGAAGGCAATTTTTTTATTTTAATAAGCAAATGGAAGTAATGTTTTTTTGGTCGCGCGAACGATATCTTGGGCAACAGCTAGTGGGTTTATGAATAAATAAATATGTTTCTTTAGTTATTTTCAACGAATTTCCCAAAAGGAAACCGCCTCGGTTCTGAATTCGGTTGTATTTTTTTATGTTTGTAGTCTCAGAACTTAGTCAATTATGAATGGATTGAAATCCATTCTAGAATTTCAAAAATTTCAAAAATCTGCTCCTTTTAGGCTTCGTATACATTTAGTTCTGGTCCTATGAAGGGTTCAAGAGATGTAGGTGGAAGTCAGTTTTTGTAGTTTTACTACGCTTAATTATAATTTACACCATAAATATCCGTTTTAAAAAAAGAAGAATAACTTGAAAAGTGGTTTGCAGGACTGTAACTGATTAACACCACATATTGCTCTTGTACATTTCTTTTGGACTCTAAAGATTCGTATTGATTCTACTGAATCCCATACTGTGGATTAGCACAAGGACAAATCTATCAAGTTTATTACAAAGTGATTCAACGTGTGCTTTTCAATTACAATGTTTGTCAATTATTATTCCTAAATAGTTAGTATTTTCTACATTTTCTATAGTTATGTTGTTGAGAAATATATTTCAGTTTTTAATTTTTCTATGGCGATAATTCTGAAATTTAATTACTTTTGGTTTGGTTATATTAATATTTAGATTATTATTAATTAACCATCGCGACACTTTATGTAAAGTTTCAGTTGTTTCGTTAACTAAATTATTTTTATCCTAACATTTAATAAGAAGAGTTGTATCATCAGCAGGTAGATCATTAATGCAAATTAAAAAATAGCGAGCTTTAAAACACTTCCCTGTGGTACTCCATAGTTATTACAAAGGTAGTTAGAAGTGTATATTTTCTTCTGGTTTCCACATATTTTAGATATTTTAACACATTCTTTCATATTTTTTAAATAAGTTTTTACTCAATTTAATGATCTCTCTAATGCCGTATTTTTCGAAGTTTGCAATAAAATTTTATGTGAAATAAAATCAAATGCCTTACTCATATTTAAAATTACTCAAAGTGAATACATTTTGCTATTGAGAACTTCAGTTATACTTTTCATTAAATTAAAACTTGCTAACATTGTAAATCCTTTTTGATTATTTTCTAAATCCATATTGATTATTTTTTTAGTAGATTAGACTCATTCAAATAATTATTTTCAGATTTTTTTATATTACTTAATAGGCCTATAATTATTAATATTGCTTGTATCTCCTTTTTTAAATATTCGTCTAACAATGCTAGTTTTTATACGTCTTTTAAATTTACCTTCTAAAAATTACAAATTAATTATATGGCTAAGAGGTTTTAAGATTATATTAGCAACATTTTTCAATAGTGCTGTGCTAATATTATTACTACGAGAACTACATATTGTAAGATGGCATTTATTTCGTAGGAAAATGGATTAGAAATAATCGGTGATATACCACTGGCTATTAAGTAAATATAACTAGTGTAGAATGAATAAACACCTTAGTGTAAAATTGCACCCCAGCTACTTAGCCCCCCCGCCGCGACAAGACTTATAACCATGAGTAGGTTATACTACAGACTTGAACTAATAATTATTATATACATTATTTAATATCAATCTCATTCAAGCATTATAAATATCATCAATAATTACCTGTAACTTTCTAGAACTCAGTTATTACTCAAGTAGCTCCAGTAGATTTTTCTGCACAGCTTCACTTCCACAGACCAGATTTTCATGGTTTACTTTCACTAGCGTCATGACGGAACCCAAATCTGACGGCGCTAAAATTGCGAATCCTCTCGACGAATAAACTTCGAAAACGCGAATCCCCAAAACAAACAACTGCCTCCATTTTGATACCCTTTCCAATTTCTCAAATATCTCCGGTCATTCTTCATTGAACAATAAAAAGTACTTCCGGTATCCAGCCACCAACCATTACGTAATTATTCTTAAGAAATGCCTTAATTTTGCTCTTATTTTCTGAATTGAAGAACTTCGACATATAGTTTTGTTCACCTGATTTTTAAAATTATTTCTTGATTTCACAACTATAATCATAAATAGTTGACCCAGAACTTTGCCCTTTTCCCAACATTTATTATCGACTAAATCAGTGATTCTCTTCCGCTATGGCGGAACATTTTTAATAGTTTATTTCATTTTTTCCTTTATTTTTTATTTAACATTGAATTTCCTTATGTATAGTTTAACCCTACATTCCTCTTCTTTTACCTAGATTAATTTTGTTTCATAAAATTTAACAACATAAATTTAACAATATATTTAAAATACAATTATTAATTTCAATTATTATCTCAACTTGAATGCGCGCCATCTAGTATATCGACTTAGTTCTCTGTGGCCTTAAGCACATAATTTTTATTGTAAAATCACGGTTCATTCGTAATTGTCGATTTAAAACAATCAACTTTGTTCCAAATCCGCCTAACTAAATGTTATCATTTTACATAATTTGGTGTGGTTAATACGCGTTTTTTTTAACTAGTGTATACCATTAAGAAGGTTCATTAAATGAAATTCACACAACCTATTTCTATTTAAATTTATATTATCAGAACAACCCATAAGCTATGTTTCAGATATTTATTCGTAAAGGTGCAGATCAAAGCTTTACCGGTTAGGAAAGCTACCTATGCCTACTCGTCGCTACCCATAGAGGAAGGTCGAGGGGTTCGTAACGGTACCGCCAGAGCCTGGTACCATTGTTGTATTTAGTCCCAGCATAATGACGTCAGTGTCTGTCGCGGGCTATGGCCCGTTATGACGTTTAGCCCGTAAACTTATGCATGCGGTAAAATTGTACATGGCGTTCACACCTCACCACACGGATAGCAACACATTACCGTCTCTGGCGTGGTAGGTGGTAGGTCTTTAGGTGATAGTTATCTCTTTCCAGATATTTCATTTCTGTGATGTTTAATTAATTACCGTCACCATCCATCCATCCCTATTGCCTATAGACAATGATGATACGAACTGAAATGCTACAAGGATGTTTATCGACTAACTTATTTATCTTAAGAGACTTTATCGTCTCAAATGCATAAAACACGAGAATCGTTACTACATATATTTTGGATGTATAGTTATTTAGATTATACGACATATATGTAAGCACTAGAGTGTCGTTAAATTCAAAATCGTTTTATTCACTCACTTGAAACGATGATATAGATAGTACAAGTTTTTATATTTTAAATACATACACGGTAAAAGTATGACTTTCCTCCTTATATGTCTAAATATAGCAAACAGATTGACGGTTCTCTTGATGGCAAGAGGAATCCATCTATTCATATCAAACTTTACTTTCGCTTTCGTGGCGTGAAGTAGTGTTCGATCTCCTAAAGATGCCTCGGTTGCGAGGTGAAACGTGCATTGAGTGCGTGTATGTTTGTGTGCTTTTGTTTGCTGCTGTCAGTAGGTGGAAATGTGGTGAATGTGGGTGGATAATTATGCCGTTGGGGTATTCTTTATTTCCGTACCTTGGGTGAGTTTTATCCATTTTTTAAATTGCTGTCTTTTCTTTCGGCGGCATCACGAAAGTGACACGAATAAATCGCGGAAAGGTAGCAAATATAATTATTACCATTTTTCATATCAAAGATGTTTCTAGTACGTTGCTATCCATGTGACAGCGATGGAAAATTTATAAGATTATTTACCGTCCAAAACAAAAAACGACAGCGATAAGCACCGGCGCTAATATAGTAGGAGAAAGTAAGATGTTAGACCAACGCTCGAAAGACTCAAAGGAAACTGAAAAAAACATGTTTTAATTTTCTGACCTGAGAATCAAACCCGTGAACTCATGCAGTCAACACTGACACCGGACCATTACATTACAGAGGGAATTTTAATGTAAATCAAATATAATTTTGTCGGAGTTAACTGCATGAGGTCCCGGGTTAAATCTCCGTGTCGAGCAACTAAAAAAAATGTGACTTTTTAGTTTTCTGATACAACTACATGATCGGGATTGGATAGTGCCTGGTTGGCAATAGGCTTGCCATCTAACACAATATGGGCCTTAGTATCTTCAGCTAATCGTGGGTGCTCTCGGTGTACTTCTACCCACCTCTTCGCGTATACGGGAGTGAAGATACTTTAAAAAACCGTAAGTTGTACGTTCAGCGCTAGTTTTGGATCCAAACTAATGGAAAGTTAAAGACGTTGTGGCCTACATCTATGATGGATCACTGACTAGTTGTCAGAATCGGGTGTCCTCATATTTCTTCTCAAAAGGCTAGGTCCTCATTGTAAGTGGTAAAGAAGTAACATTGTCCTTTCTAACTATATCGATTTTTGTTTAAAAATTCTTCAACGTCACAACGCCGTCCATAACATAACTAATAACAATAATGGTTTTCAACGATACATTGTATGGCGTATAATAAATTTTATCTTATTAATATATCTAAAACAAAGAGAAATACATACTTAAAAATCAATATTAAAACTTCACATTCGTGTATCTGTGAAGGTCTACATCAGACACAGTAAATCAAAAGTGCTATTGAAGTCGCAACCTAAATATTGTAGACCTCTTTCATCTTTCTGACCTCGCTTACACTTGTCATTCTCTGACTTCTAGCTCCATTTGCACTAACAGTATAATAATGTACAACTTGTTTCGTTCTATGCTTACAAGATATGGTTTAGCTTTTTCTACTTTATTAATCATACAACTTTTCTTTGGAATTTATTCAAAAGTTACTAAAACAACTTTAGTTTCAAACGCTATTAAAATTTATTGTGTTTTATGTGCTCTTGCATCCACAAAATATGCATTTTCATTTATAAGATATTACAAATCGTGTGAATATATATTGATCGTCTTTATTTCATGCATTAGCATAGATACTTATGGCCAATATTTCAAAGGTATAAAACGGATAGAAACAAAGTTTCGATTTGTCGTTCCTTCAGGACTTTTCTACGTTTCTTTAACTGTTTTATTAATCACGGTTATTGTTAAAATGGCCTATATTTTCTTAAAACGAGATTCAACATCATTATTTTATGTGATATTTGGAATTACAATTTCAACGGTCATTAATATAAACATAACTTTACGAAATATGTTATTTGAAGTATTATGGTTAAAGATAAAACATGTTCGAAAGGCTATTGAAAATGAAATCGATGTTTTGAAAATTACAAGCCATGATGGTATTCAATCTGCCAGAAAAACAATTGAGCGCCATTGCTTAATTTATTTAGAGTATTTAGAAAACATGCATGAAACTGGGAGTGTTGTCAAGGTTATGGTATGATTTCTTTTATAATTAATTATAACTATTTGTTTATTTTATATATATCTGTGTGTGTGTGTGTGTGTGTGTCACATGATGGCAAACAGTATGATGGGGGAAAAAAGCCATACCCTGTAGTCACCAGAGATTACTATCAGAAAATAAGGATAGAATGCCATATTACTGACGTTACTGGCTACCTTACCCTCAAACTAGATCATGACAGCAATGAGCATCGACATCATTGTGACGCGAATAGATGAGGCATTGGTACTAAGGCACGCACTCACGTGCATATAAAGTAGTCATCCCGTGATGATAAGGGCGTTTTGAGGAATAGATTAATCGACTTGGCATCTTGTAAAAAGCAAGACAATATTAAAATGTCAAACTGGGGGTAAAGTTCTGCGACGTATTCTGATTCTTGGTACCACCGCCTTAAGTATTCTTGCCGCAATTATATAAAAAAACAAATCAACAAACATGCATTATGTTGCAAAGAAGGTAGAGAATGGAGAAGTGATACGAGGACGAGAGCCATGGTATTTCCTGTTTCATATTTTTTGATATTTTTGTTAATACTGTTACACAATAATCTAGAGAAAATAAAACGTTGTAGAATGATTGCCTATTTGATACACATCTATTTGTTAAAGAAAAATGAACCTTCGTTTCCATCGTATCGTTGGCATAAGGCTTAAATTAGCGTGGCAACGCCTTGTTTATTTTTACTTAAATAATGTACTTATGAGTCATTGTTAATTCGAATAATTTGGAGATCCATTGCTATCTTTCCAGAAACCATTATTCTGTATATATAGCGCCGGTTGTTATCTCCGGAGTTATTTTTTGAGCCAGAAAGCGATCAGTGCGAAATAGTGTAACTGACATTACGGGAACACAGTGAATATAGTGAGTGTTAGTGTGCGTATTGTGACGTGTGTAAGTTTGGTATAAATGCGATTTTCGTATAAGTGGTGTTTTAATTCACATTAGCGGACTGCAAGCTCGCAACAATACGCATCGCATTTGACGAAGGCTACATTTGTTTTCAATTTAACGAACATTGTACTCGTATATCATGTACATCTTATAAATCAAAATATGTTTTACTTTCCGCAAGTTAAAGTCATTTATATTTTTTTTATATCATAGGATAGCAAACAAGCTGGTGGTTCTCCTGATGGAAAGAAAAAGCCATCACCTATAGACACCAGAGATGTTAGTGGTGCGTCACTATCTGTGTAGCAAGGATGGATTGCCAAATGCATAAGTTTACCGGCCACCTTACCCTCCAAACCGGAACACGACAGCGACAAGCACTAACGCTATTGCGGCAGGAATAAGTTAGGCGGCGGTACTAAGACCCGAGTGAGACGTTGCAGAACTCCACCACCAAGTTAATAGTCAACAGACTAATGAGGATTTTTTTGCCTTTTATAAGATACCTAGCAGTAAGGCTGTTGATGTATTTTTCGAAAGGGGCTTGGATCAAAACGGAATGTCTTAAAATTAATAATTAATTAGTAGTTTTATGATTAATCAAGTTTCCCACGGTTTGATCCGGGCTCCCTATAATAATTAGATCAACTGTCTTATTGCTAGGCATCTCTTAAAAGGCGAGAGAAGGCTATTTTGCTCCACTAACACCGTGACTACTAGCTAGGTGGTAGAGTTCTGCAACTTCCCGACAGGGTCTGGTACCACTACCTTGCATATTCCCGCTGCGATAGCGTCAATGTCTGTCGCTGTTATGTTCAGGTATGCAACATAATGTAGCCGGTAAACTTATGCATGTGGAATTACAACCTCGCCACACAATATTATCTCTGATGTCTATAGGCGATGGTCTTTCCATCAAGAGAACTATGCTTGCTATCCTAGAACATAAAAAAAATTGAGTTACGGATTTCCAAAAGTTACATTTAAATCAAATGCTTAAGTTACACATAGCATAAACATTGATTTTATTAATAAACAAGTTAGATCATGTGCGTAAGTCAGCGCTCATTCTGTCTCGTTCATTATCACATATTGTTACGTC
>DWDG010000004.1:0-12713 GCA_018237445.1 Emesis condigna
TAAATATATTAATTTTCAATTTTTAATATTAATTATTGATATCTAAGATCAATCTAAGATTCTTTTAGTTTAAATTTGATGATTATTAATGGTACTATTCAATTTTAGTTTTCAAGATGGGTACCTGAAAATAATATTATGGCCATATACAACAGCTGGAGGAGAATATCTTGGTAGAGGAGAAGACAAGTTACCGATAATTTTAAGTGGAGACTTCAACGTCAATTTTTCCCGTGAAGATGCTCGTCCACTTATTGATTTCCTCCAAAATGACTTGAATTTAGCCATGAATAATAATCCTCTGATTTCGACAACACGACATGGCACTACGATAGATGCTGTATTTGTACGATATCTCAACGCTGTTAATATAAAACTTTTCGTATCATATTTTAGTTATCATAAGCCACTGATTACTGAAGTTCCGATTCAGACATTACCGGAAGATACCATGGAAGTGGACATCATTTAATTAAAAATACAATTCGAATAATAAGACAATTTATGTTAGACTTAATGTAAGAAAATAAATATTTATTTATTTAATTTTTCAAATTTAAACTGAACTTTGTTGATTATCCTTTTCCAATCCTTCTATTATTTAATTGTAATTAATTATTTGCATGCAATTAAAAACTATTTTTTAATGATGCCAAAGAAGTATAACTTCTCACGCGCGTACATAAGTACACGCACCCATTTTTTATATTGTAAACGGGACTTAATCGTGTATTATTTTAATCGAAGTATTTACCTCGATTCTCGACGTTTCTCGACGTTTCAGCCATATTGCATTATGCCGATTAAATACGGCCGAAACGTCGAGAATACTTACTTCGATTAAAATAATACACGATTAAGTCCCGTATACAATATAAAAATATGAATACAAATCGTGAAAGCCTAAAACAATTTATTGTTTGAGATACATTGTTATTTACGAGGTGGAGAAACTCACAAAAAATATATATAATAAATATCTTACTTTAAACCATAATGAAATTTTAGGAAACAATACTTGCAATAAATATTTATTTCAAAACTGCATGCGTTTGTTCTCCGAAAAGCAAATCTTTTATGAATAGGTAAGATATTATGTACCCTTTACGAGATGCCTAGATGACAGATGGCAGATAACCTATTCTTTGACATCTTTCACAGTTTCCCCGGATCAACACGCGGAAAAGAAAACCAGGAAAATATTAATTATTCACTCACTAATTTTAATATACGACCACGCATTACTTTTAGTTTTTTTTTCGTCGGTTTTACTTTTTTGTCCGAAAGTGTTTTGCAAAAATAAGATTCATATTACTAAATACTATTACCCCCATAAAGTCAAACAGATAGGCAGAGATAGCACGCACCCACGATTGGGCTATGGTAAATTATAAGAGGTAGATATGGTAAAGGCTGATACGCGTCTCTAATATGGTGATTACTAATAATTCTGGTGTTCTGCATCGCTTTACCAGGTCTGGTTTTTTCGCTTTTCTTATTCTTGCTGTAATAGCGTCAGTGTTTGTGACTGTATTCTGGCTGTCAAGTTCCGGTTTAGAGGATAGGTCAGCCGGTTAACTATTCATTTGGGATTCCCTTACTTGCTGCACGGATAGCAACGCAGCATTAACGTCTCCGGTGTCGATAGGCGATGGTTATGTTTCTATCAGGAGAACTATTTGTTATCTTGCTATCGTATTTCATTTCAAAAAAATAAAGCTCTTCTCACATTTTTTTATCATATAAATTAAATACTATTTATATAATTAGATAGGATACGAGAATAAAATACGGTTTAGGAATTAGATATCGATCAGTCGTCCCAATCGATGTGATGAGATCCAATGCTCCAAGAGTAAGGTAGCTGGTAAACTTAAACCTACTACCTTACTCTCCAAACCGAAACACAGTAGAAATAAACACCTATCACCATACGATATTACCTTCGGAAGGAAAGGGGTGGCACGAAATACACACGAGATGTTGCAGGGACTCTTCATCTTAATGGTCGCTATATTGGTAACATTTAACCAATCTTAGTTAGTCTTTAACGAATCTGATGCACTTTAGATGGATACTCCCATCTTCAGTGAAATTCCTGAGTTATACATCATTGCTTATTATTTGCGACAAATGGTACCGTCTACTTTTTCGTTATTTGCCAAGGCACTATTTACAATATTTACAATTTTCAGACTGCTGCTACATAGACAAAATCTAATAGAAAATTATTTGCCGGACCTAGGAACTACCGAACCAGCGAAGTCATGACAAACCATTATATCAACGACTAAAAAGGCGAACTTAAGAATATTATAAACTTGAAAACTAATAAAGGCATTCAAAGATAAAATCTGGCAAGTTCGTGCCTGTCTGCGCGCAATGTTTGGTTCCATAGTTGCACAATAGTCTGAGTATGAACAGTGTTTTTTTTATTGTTTCATACTATGAACATTTAACCCTTTTAAAGGCAATGACGGATGTATTCACTTTTACTTCTCAAAATACTATTTAGAAGTTGACCTATTACTTTTAGACTTGTTAGGCCTACTTTAAAGCTTATAATTTTACGAAAAAATGTTTACATAAACCGACAACATGTTATATCCTAAAACATTTTTTTTACTAATTTGTCGACGTTACATATATTTATATTCATGCCAAACCACAAGTTTTTAAGAGTCAGCGGACGGATAGATTGTACATCGTTTATCCGTCGTATGTCGAAACTGTAAGGGTTCCTTGTAGGCTCTGGAACCCAAAAAATAAATTACTTAACGTTCATTAAATACATAAAGTGCAAAAAAATTGTGATAATTGCTTAGTAGTGAATTCAGCAAAGTTGCTAGATATTTTTTGGGTTATAATAAAATGCGAAACATAACACATGCAATTATTTAATAGTGGTCCAGTTATTTTCATATATATTTTTACAAATAATCTTAAATTTCCTTTCCACTACAGTCAAAATAAAATCAAACAAAAAAATTTTTTCTTTTGCACTTCATAAAAGTCGTTATTTTAAGACTCCTTACGATTCTTTGATTGACGAGTTTTCATCAACTTTCTTCCCATACGAATTCTCTTTAATTTAGCTTCATCGGCGCATTTGATGGTTATAGCGGTTCTGTGGAAATATTTGTTATTTTATTTATGTTTTTGGTGTATGTTTATATCATATGATAAAAAGCTTTTCTTTCCTGACATAGACGGACACCAATTGCCTAGACAGCAAATACTAATGTGTGTTGTGGCCGAGATACCTATAATGTCACATTTATAAGTGTGTTAACACTTCAGCATACAACTTTTGTGACTATAAAAGTAAGTTAGTGGTTTAAAACCAGGAAGAAATTTTACAATTCTGTACCACTTAGTAGTCCCGTTGGTAGAGGCACTTTTAATAATAATATCATCTTTTATATGTCTGTCTGAACTGTCTGAAATGTCTGTCTGAACGGCCGAGGGTCTATTTTTCAAAAAATCAATAATAATGAAATTACAAATGTTAACTATAAAAATTACAATATTAATTTCCTTTTTCCTAGAAATTAATTCCTAAAAAGTCCTCATCATGACTATGTGTGTTGTTGTGTGATAGCTACGTTTTTATGAAAATGAATAATAACGTATGAAATTGCTTAGTTTATTTATAAAACCACAATTGAAAATTACTTATAAAACCACTTGTAGCACTTAAACTCAATTTAGGATTCAAGATATTTTAAAGTGACTTAAGTAACTACCTAAGGTAGGTACTCTTTAAATGATAAATATAAATGAATTGCAATGTGATATTTTTTTAAAGAATGTAGTAAAAAAACTCAATCAGTTTCATTTTGTAAGCTATACAGGCTGACCCATTTATCGTGGATCAAACGAATCAGGGTGATAGAGAAGGTGATTTCCAATAAAAAATCTTTCTACAGCATGGTCATAACTTAATTGCATAAAAAGTTACGGTCTTTTTTGTTTTTTTTAAATAAACTACCGATTTTTGTACAAGTTAACGAATACAGAAAAAAGTTGATAAAAAACACAAAACAAAATGTGTTGTATTATGACTAGATAATGTATCATTACAAAAAAAATGAAATGCAGCTCTGGGTGCCAAATTTAAAAAGCAATTCATTTTTTCTTGTCAATTTTGAAGGATTACAAAAAATGACTCTTTTCTTTGAGAACAACCTGTGAAAAAAAAATGTACTACAGAAAAGTGACCCTGTATTAAAAAAACTTGTTGATTTAATGCTGATTGAAATGAGGTATTACACTTTAGTGTTAGTTTTTTATTTCAGGTTTTATGCGAGTTTTTTTCATGTCAAGGAGCAAATTTGTTAGAAAGGAAAATTTGAATAAAAATTATGTAGGTAATTAGAAAACCATATTGAAATAAAAGAACAAGAATTATGAGTTAATTATTTTATTAAATATTTTTTTTACATTAAATATTCAAAATTTCAACCTCTAACTATTATGCATAGTCTGCACCGCCTAATAAAATTGGCACGTAATCGTCTGAAGGCACTTCTGTTATTCATGATTTGTACTTTAGCAGTCTCGAGCTTTTGTCGTAATTCTGTTCAGTGTTGTTCGCTCTTCATTGTCAAATCGTACCACTGGTCTACCTGCTCTCGGAGCATGCGTACCGGGTAAGACTCCCTCCATGTACGCTTTATGCACGCGCAAAAAGACCCTGTAGTCCGGGAAACGGTCTCAGTTAGGGTACCGTTGTCGATATTCTCCAGCAGCAGCCCGAGCATTGCCGTCGCAGAAGCCATAAAGGTAATGCATTTCTGCCTACTCCCTTTGGGTGTATTCTCTCCTCGCAGCAGCCATCTTCCGTTTATCTAGTCCGGTTCACACAGCTTAGGTCACAGGCAGGCAATCAATCACACAAGTCCAATAACAAAGCGTAGGTCACAGGTAGGCAATCTTAGATAATTCCAATAACGATTCGTTACTGCTAAAGTACAAATCATGAATAACATACGTGCCTTCCGACGATTACGTGCGAATTTTATAAGGCGGTGCAGACTATGCATAATAGTTAGAGGTAGAAATTTTGAATATTTAATGTAAAAAAAATATTTAATAAAATTATCAACTCATAATTCTTGTTCTTTTATTTCAATATGGTTTTTTAATTACCTACATAATTTTGTATTCAAATTTTCCTTTCTAACAAATTTGCTCCTTGACATGAAAAAAACTCACATAAAACCTGAAATAAAAAACTGACAGTAAAGTATAATACCGCATTTCAATCAGCATTAAATCAACAAGTTTTTTTAATACAGGGTCACTTTTCCGTAGTTCATTTTTTTTCACAGGCTGTTCTCAAAGAAAGTAGTAATTTTTTGTAATCCTTCAAAATTGACATGAAAAAATGATTTAATAAGTGACTACATTATTGTGATTAATTAAATCCTAATTACATACAAGTATCAGTAATATGGTAAATTGTTAAATCTAAATTGATAATATATAGAAAATTGTGGAATTTCTTTTTTGTATCTTCCGCGCTTCCTCATAGAATTTAGCTTTTTGAACTAACTGTTCGATTATCTATAAATAATGTTTGTAGAGTATTTACATGGACAAATGAACGTTTTTGAATGTTTTAGAGAACATTTTTACAACGGAAATTGACTAACTTACTTTCTATGGTTGTATCTATGTGTGTGTTGTTTTAAATGTACTTAATTAAAAAAAAATACTGACCTCACTAAACTCCTTGATACTTTACACCGCGTTGATACGGTGTCCACAATATCGCTTATTATTTTAGGGTTTAACCGCTGTTTAGGTGGTTTATTCGAGAACGCAGGAGATGATTTTCCAGTCAATGAATGTGTGGCTAATATTCTGAAAAGATAAACACGTTATATTTTGTGCATAAGATCATATATTTGAGATTTTTAAACAATTTTGATTATATTATATAATATAATAAAAAAGCACTATTTCTTGTGTTAGAGTAATAAGTATATATATAAGTATGTATGTAAATGGTATTATATATTACTAGTAAATAGCAATTTTTTCACTGACACCTTTACACCGGCTTCCTCTTGGCCCCAAGGTTGACGGTGGATAATGGCATTAAGTTCGCCTTTTGTACAAAAATATGTAAATTTTGGTGTACAATAAAGATAAATAAAAGATAAAAGTATCATATCATCAAATAACCTGATCGTCGATGGAAAGAGAACACTATCGCCTATAGACATATAAGATGTCAATCGTTCGTTCCAATATCGTTCGTTTTTTAAATGGCCTGACCCGGGAATCGGACCCAGGACCTCGTGTAGCCAACGCAGACACCGAAACACTAGACCACAGAGGTATCCGAAGTTTTACTTTAAAAAAAGGAAAAAATGCGACTCGAGCCGAAACAAAATTGCGACGTTTATGGATCCAAAGCAGTGTCAGTGCAAGAAATTCTCAAAAATTCATCAAGCTCTAGCCGCCTAGTTACAGGCAAAAGTGACAACTTTTTCGAAAAAGTGGAACAAGACCGACATAGTAGTTACGATATAGGTGAAGATATGAGAATTGACCTTAAAACAGTTTTGCCCATTTGAAAAAGTCTGGCTATATAAAAAAGCTCGATATATAGGTGCCTCATAACCTCACTGAAAAATAACCGGCGATGTGATGAAAATTGGATCACCTACGATAAGAATAACAACGTGATCAAAAGTATGTCAAGCTGCACAGACTATCGCGAAACCCGGGTTTACACGCAATAAGGTAATGTTGTGTGTATGGTGGGATTGGAAGGCTCATTCATTATGAGCTCCTAACGCCGGGCAAAACCATCGATTCGGATTTCTACTATCAATAACTGATGAGGCTCTAGCAAGAAATTGAGAAAAAGCGGCCAGGATCTATCATCAGAAAAGGTGTGGTTTTCACGACAACATCCGACCACACACATCTTTAGTCGCACAACATCACCTGAAAGAGTTTCACCGGGAAGTATTAATACATCCACCATATAGCCCTGATCTTATACCCTCAGATTTCCATTTATTTCGATCTCTTCATAATTCTTTAGGTACCTAGTGAATGAAAGAACTGTCAAAAGTACATGCCACTCTATCTACGAGATGGCAGTAAAATATCGAACAAAATGGTAATGGTATGGTAAATTTATTTACATTTAAAATATAGTATAATATATGTTATTGTTAATTAAACGTAAATAAATATTGTAAAATCTTATCTTAAATTTCTATATAAAATACGATGATTCTTATTGCCCAACCTAAAGTATGTAGTACCAAAATTCAGGCGAGACGTTGCGAATCTCTACCAAACTAATTAAAATAAAAAAAAATCGATTTTAGTGACATGTATTAGTTTTTCTCGCCTTTTACGAGGTACCTGGCAGTAAGGTAGTTTATCTATTGTTCGATAAGGCCCTGATCACCGTAATAAAAAAAAGTATCTCACATCCGTATCGCCGAAGAGTTAGGCAGAGGTATACAACCAGCACACCCACAATTAACCAAATATACTAAGTCCCATAATGTGATAAGTGGCCAGCAAGTGGACGACATTGTATTTATCAGAAATAACACTCATAGAAAAAAACATATTTGAATTGCCCAAACCGGGAATCGAAACGTCGTGCAGTCATTGCCGACACAGGCTTACTAGACCACAGAGAATTTGTAATTAGTATCTAGCAAATATTTTTAATGCTAAGGATTTATGAGTACACTTGGTTGTTCGTTTACCATTCATATCGCAATTGCTAGATAGATATGTTACCCATGCCATTACCTTGTAACAGGTAATTAAAATTGAGTTTAGTCTAGAACATTCAAATATATACTTACTCTCTTGGAAACACTGCGCTTAAAAGAGTACGAGTAGCAATGGAGTACGACTTCCAATTTATGGTGAACCATCTTTTAGCGGGAATTGTTGTGTATCCGCTTCCAATTGGTACCTTAAAAAAAATCCTTATTACGAATAATTTATACAAAAGAACGCCTGGTGGTTGGCCCGAGGCTTTCAATCATATTTTTTTATAAACGTTATTTTTCTGCAATTCTCCAAATAAACAACATCTATACTAATATAATAAAGAAGAAAATCTTATTAATAATATATATAAATTAATTATAATAGGTTTGTTTATATATAGTAATCTCTGGAATTACTGCACCGATTTTGAGAATTCGTTCACTAATAGAAAACTACATTATTTTTGGCGTAGCCTATAGGTATTTTATGATAATTTTCCCGCGTTATCGGGACCTACGTGAGTTATACCGCGAGAAATGCCTAGAATAATAAATAAACAGGCCCAAAGTCAATCCACCGTGCCCGCAGTTATCGCAATAAAGTAAAAAAATATATTTATATCATAGGATAGAAAACAAGCACATGGTTCTCGTGATGGAACGAGACACGAAAGATGTTAATGGTGCGTGACTATGCGTGAGGTGAGGTTGGAATGTCACGTGCACAAGTTTACAGGCTACCTTACCCACTGTACCGGAACAGGACAGCGACATGAACGCTAGTGCGGCAGGAACAGGAATGGCTGTGGTAATGTTGGTGATTCGGGTTAGCGACTTCTCGCCTTTTACGAGGTGCCTTGCAGAAAGGCATTTAATCTATTTTTGAAAAGGTTCTCGGATCAACACGATGTACACATAATAATATAATGATAAGAGGCTGTGCGATGGATTTATTATATTATAGATCGTTTTATCGTATTTTAGAATGTTTGTTGTATATTAATAAACAATATACGTACAAATAAACAAGTAATTAAATGAATAAACGTATAGATATTACCTGGACAAGTCACATGAATTGGTGTAACATCAAAGTAAGCAAATTATTTGGTCGTGATTAGGGTGTTGGTCAACAATACAAATACAAAGAAATACATCTTACTCGGATACTGAAATATATTAAGCAGCCAAATCAAAAATACAAACATTTATGCATATCACACAAATGCCTTTTCTTATCGGGATGGAACCCGAGTCGACTCAAAGATTGCGTAGTGCAAAGAGTGAGTAGCTGATTACTCGACTGGGGGAATTAAATTATTATTAAAACCAACATGAAAAAAACAGAACCCTCTTTAAATGAGACAGGTCCAGCTTCAATCCTTCAAGCCATTTAGGCTTTAGAAATATACAGTAGAGAAACAAATCCCTCGTACGAGCATAGTCGGGTAAAAAGTAATCGAAACATGTAGAAGAATACATTTTATGTTTTGTATTACAAATTGTATTTGAAAAATGTTGCAAGTTTAATAACTGACAATAATATATCTATTAATAACATATCCTATATGCAGAATTGAGTTTGTTTGTTTATTACGCTGTCCTGTTAACTGTTAACTTGCTCAAACGATTTTGATGAAATTTGGCATGGAGATAGTCGTAGATCTGGGGTGTAATTTGGATTTTTTTTAATCAACTAGTAAAGGACCAAAATGGCGGATAGATTGTATGAAAAACTACATAGACGATTTAATCTATTCGTGGACGAAGTTACACGGTTAGCAATAAATGTAGAATAACCATAATATTTAAAGTAGTTTTGCTTTTGTAAAAAAACATTTACACTCATGGGTTTTTTTATATCATAGGATAACAAACAAGCTGTCGGTCCTCATAATGGTAAGAGAAAACCATCGCCTATAAACATCAGAAATGGTGCGTTGCTATCCATGTGGGGAGGATGGATTGCCAAATGCATAAGTTTACCGGCTACCTTACTCTCCAAACCGGAACACGACAGCAACAAACATTGCCTCAGGAAAAGGTAAGGCGACGTTACCTAGACCCCGACGAGACGTTGCAGTACTATTAACAGTAGTTAATAGTCAAGATGTTAGTGAGACGTTTTAATATCTCGCCTTTTACGAAATTCCTAGCAGTAAGGCAGTTGAACTATTCTTTGAAAGGGGCTCGGAGCAACACGGGGAGGATAGTTATAACTAATAAGTAATATTTACACTACACAAATATACAATATAGCAGTCTACAGTTGAGAATCCGTAATGGACTCAACCTTCACCCGTCTGTTAAGTGGATCAAAAAAAATTGTCTAAAATTTAGCATGTCGATAAATATATCGTTAGTGGATTGGTAAAATAATTAATTAATAATTGAAAATTAACTCTTTCTTAAACGTTACACTAATGAGCTTAATCATTAAGTTTAATACCAACCAAAAGCTTGAACCCTATAGATTATAGAATATGCGCGTATATTGGGTTTTAATTAAAAGAATGCCGCAATTTAGAATCATTTTAGACAAATTACTTTTCGTCCATTAAACAGATTCGAATCATACACAATGATGTCACGATTATAACGCAAAAGTAGTTAAGCTAACTTTATTGACCTGTGGTGATTTCTCTATGTTCTGTCGTATCGTAGCAGTAAATAGCATTATAATGTAGCAATGTTTGGTTGTTATATATCAACTAAGTATCTTGTAATACTCTCATTAGTCAGAAATGGTACGATATAATATAAAATATCATAATTTTAATATTTTACTAACACTTACATTTTCATAACTGTCGTTTTCTGGAGAATCATTATTGTATTCGTCTGACACATTTTCCTTGTTAACAGCTTCATTAGATGCGGTAGCCTGAGACTGGGTAATTTTACCGGCATCATTGTTTGTTCTAACGTCTTCTTGTTCTACATTTTCGTTGTTTTCCTTTCGTTTTGGTATTAAATTAGCTTCCTCTAGCAAACCCTTTACAGGTATTCCATCAATCACGGCCCGTGATAGCAAATTTGTAACTTTTCTATACACGCTTTTTATAAGTTCTTGTTGTTCTTTAATGTTTGGTATTCTCGTATTTCCATCTTTATTCAAGTTATCATTAAGATTAATTTGGTTTTTAGGCAGTAGTTTACTCGTACCACTAATAAAAGCAGAGTTGTCTTTGTCATTATTTGTAACACGATCAGATGATGATGATAATGAGATCACGTTGTTAAAATTTTGTTTGTGGGACCTCTGAAAATAATAGTAATAGTAATAATAATTGATTGATAGTAAAATATTTTCTTAAATATTTATTTTATAATTAGTTACTTAATATTTTATTAGAATACATGTAACGTTTTAATAATCTAATGATACTGGAATTTATCAATTAGTGCCAACGATGTTAAATACAATTAAATGATATCTGACATAAACAAAATTACTGCTTTAAAACAACACTTCTACATAAAAAATAACTTACAAAACAACTTTGCAGCGTTTTGCACAATAATATATATATTTTTTTTTGATATCATAATTCACAAGGTAGCAAACAAGCAGATGGTTCTCCTGATGGAATGACACCGCCTACACACAAAAGATATTTTTGTGCGTTGCGTGACAGGATGGTAGTGCGAAATGCAAAGTTTATCGGTTACTTTACCCTCCAAACTGGAACCCACCATGCTACAAATACTGATGCTATTTCAACTGAAATGGGTAAGACGGTAGTACCAATAACCGGGTGAGACGTTGCGTAACTCGACCACCTAGTGGCCACGGTGAGGGTGACGCCTATAGCCAATCGCTCTCCTCTTACGAACACGAACAACACGGGGTCAATTATCGAATGGATTAAACTTACATGATTTACGATAGAACTGTCGTTCGTGTCTATATCAAACAGGATGTTCTGGTGTGTTGCTAAAGAAGAAGAAGGTTGTTCACAAGTATCATCGTACTGTAAAATTAAAAATAATAATTTTATTATATAAATGCGTTAAACCGCAACCAACCGCAAACTACGTTATGGTTAGTTACTTCAATTAAATAAAGCTTTCGTTACCCTAACAATAATAAGCATCAAATTAAAAAAAACCCAGCGCAACAAAAGGCTAATCCGCGTAACATCCGCGGAATGTGATAACTAAGATAAGTGTGATAGACTGTTACTATAGAACGTGCCGCACATAATTATGTAAAATCAATTTGACATATTCATTTTGCAATCGTTCCACGGTATGGTGTGATTTTTCGAACGACTCCACAAAAGGAGGATTCAATTCGATTGTATATTTGTATGTTTGTTACCTCAGACCTCAAATAAACTGATTTGAAAAATTCTTTTTATTCGACAGGGTATGCTTCCCGTGTGCTCCCATAAAAAATTGTTGAGATCTGATAAAGGGTTTAAGAAGTCGGTCTTTTGTAGTTTTATTATGTTTAAATTCTTCTAACATAGTGAATAGAAAAATTTGCGGTGGGTGATTGTGAGATATAGTAACAAAACTATTAAATATTTATAATTATTAAAATAATTATTTTGCGCCGCTGCATGCAGGCAGTTGTCCGTGAGACTGCAATGAAGGATGGCTGCGTTTTTCGGCGCAGGACGCACCTCACGTAAGTACCGATATATTTGTACTTTTCGAAGAAATATTTATTAATATTGCTTTATTTTACTAAGTAAAGACAAATTTATAATAAACAAGTGTAAAACAGTCACGTTAAGCTATTTTAATTCAAGTTAGAACATCTCAAAATTACATTTGCACGTATGTGTGCACTCGGGTGCAACACGAGTTTTCATATCATGTGGTATTTTTTTAAATTGTGGTTCTTTTTTTGTAATTAATTAATAATTATTTTTTATTTTATCTATATTTTTTTTCTAGTTGCTATTTGTTCTAGGTTCTATCCTGGATGATGAGCAGATTTTG
>DWDG010000005.1:0-11731 GCA_018237445.1 Emesis condigna
AAATGCTTGGTAATGTGTGTAATGTTTACTTTTGCTAATTTAATTTTTTGTAATACATATAATATAAAAATATTACTTTATAGTATAGCTTTTTAATTATTAAACTATTATTTAGCTTAATAATAAAAAATCTTTCTGCACTTTTTCACCATATAAGCTGCAACTGTGCCGAATTTCAGACTCCTCAGTCCGCGCAATATTCGTAAAAAGCATTGACTACTGATTACTAGACGCCTCATAACAGACTAATAGTTTTGTTAACATTAAGATTATTAGATGTTAATAAGTAATCTCAACCAAGACGCAATGATTATATAATATTGTTAAGACGTATGAAAAATTATATTGAAAAACAAGTTTCAATGACTCCATGTACTATCAGATAGTGTGTAAAAATGAGTCAAACCTCAATAATTCGCAAAGTATAGTATTACATTTAACCAGTATCTAAATATTAATAATTCCTATTAAAATTTTGTTACAAAAAATATTTATCAAAGATAAATCTTTCACAGAAATTTAAACAATGAGCTGTGGGCGAAGATTTTTCGACAAGTCTGAAGTATGTTTCTCCGCCCTAATTTACTCAGTTCTCTTGAATTCATAATTTTATTAGATTTGCGGTATTACTGTTATTATATGTAGGATTTCTAGGTTCATTCCGTTCTTGAATGAGACAAGTTTCCTTATATTATTCCGAGCTCTGTTTAAAGAACAGACTATTATACTGTCTGGCAGGCAATTCATGAAACTAGAATGATTAGCCTTAAATGTAAATTACCAAAGTATGTACTTGGAGGGAAGCGTTGTACAATTTCCCTGTCAGATTTGATATCACTACCTCCCTACTGCAATAATATACTTGTTCCTGTCATGTTTTAGTTTAGGGCGTGTAGTAAACGCTCAACTTACACATATGACATTACATCCGCGCCTTAAGTATGGCAACACACACTTGATATCCTTGCCACACGGATAGTAACGCACTATTAACATCTCTGATGTCTACAGTCGATGACTTTTTCTTTTCATTAAGAGAACCTTCAGCTTGTTGCTATCGTGCATGCATGTAATGTAAATATATTAATAATCATGTTTTATGTGATACGTAGTAGCCTTTTATAGCCTTTTACAAGATACTTAAAAGTAAGGCAATAGATCTACTCCCTTTCTCTCTCAGATTAGAAAAAGACTCAAAAGCATGGCTGAATTTGAAGACTTCAAGATGTTACCAATTATTATGTGTATAATATAATCTAACATAAATTATTTTAATCCAAATTGTACAGGCAACACTGTATTTTACATATTACGGTTGGTTTAAATAGGAAAATCGCGTATTTTCGTGATTCACCAATCGGAGTAGCTTTTCTTCGAGCATGCATTTTCTGGAATGAGGCCTCGGTCGGACGTAAATCAATCCTTCTGTTATGAATCTTGATAATGAATAGTCATGGTAATTGAAGTATTTAAATGTGACTGTAAAAAGCGTTATTACCTATTAAACCATAGAAATAAACGAATGTGTACCTAAGTATACTACCGAGTTTAATTTATTAAACTAAGGAATTAAGTATATTCACGCCCATATCCCTGAAGAGGTACTACTGACCACCAATACGCAGATCTTCGTCTGGTTTGTTTAGCGCGAGGCATCGCGGCATCGCAGACATTAACCATTGCAGCCTGGAAGCTGCTTACTTCATCTGTGACATTAGTGGCCATTACAGTTGATATCCGAGACCATTCGGCTACATTTGCAGCAGCCACTAGCCTGTCTCGGTTCAGCTGCTTTAAACACCAGCGTGTCGATCGATCATGATGCATGTGACTAGTCGGGCAGCAGTCAACATCTATGATGATATGACGGTGGTCAGAGAGGGTGACCACCTCTTCTGCCACTCTCCAGTTGGTTATTAGTCGAGCAGCAGCAGGCGTGGCCCATGTCAAGTCTACCACTGATTGTCCCTGCCATCTGACACAGGTGCTTACCGTTCCAACATTTAGGAGGCGGAGATCAACACTTGCCGCCCACTCTTGTAACATTTTGCCTCTAGCATTGTCACGAGAGTTTCCCCAAGCTCTAGAGTGAGCGTTAAAATCGCCGAGAATAATAGCTGGACGTGGATGGCATGCACGAATGCAGTTTGTTAAGTCATCCAGATACCCCTCGAAAGTACTAAGGCTACAATTCGGTGAGATATAACACCCCACGACCACTAAATTTCCCCATTTAATGGCGACAAATCCCCGCCCGCTCGTAATGAGCGTACAAGGAGGATCCCCGATGCTTCCACTCCAATATATTGCTACTAAGCTTCCGTCGTCTCCAAACCAGCGTGGATCAGATGGGACAGAATATGGCTCAGATATCACCGAAATGGCAACGCTCAATTCAGCGACAGTTTGCAGCAGCAGGTCCTGCGCCCTGCGGCTGTGATTGAGGTTGCCCTGGAGGATTCTTAAGGGATGGAATTTTAAGTTTCCATTTCCTCTTCAGGACTCTCTGTGTCCATGCGTGGATTAAGCACGCGCGCCGTTGTTGTTGATACAGGGCCCTGCTTTACCCTGTTTCGTATCGTTTTAGGTGGGATGCATTTCTTGCTCCCCAGCCTGTGATCTGCTGGTAGCCCGTAGTCGGAGCATACAGGACACGTAAAACTTAGTGCCGTGCAAACGCGAGCCGTGTGACCAGGCTGGCCACATGTGTAACATCTACCGCTCCTGTCCTCTTCGTTTGTACATTGCGTCTTGACATGTCCAGTTCTGAGGCATTTATAACATTGCAATGGTCGCCCTTTCAGAATCTTGACCCGTGCCGAATGCCAAGCACCGATAGTGATCCTTCCTGTTGTATTTGTTGCTATTTTCCTCAAAGCAGTGAGGGGGCATTTCACCCAGGCCGTACCCAGTTCATGGGAAGGTAACCTTATTTGGCCAACTTTGACGTCAGCTACAGAACATCCTCCTGCCTCAGCAACAGCTATTGCAATTTCTTCTTGCGTGATCGATTCGTCTAAGTCCATTACACGCATCTCACCAGTCTTCATCGGACGTGCAATGCGGACGTCTGTGAAATCGCTTAGGGCGTTGCGCATACCATCCGCCAATTTATCGGCCTTAGGATCTGCATCGTTGCCTGGGACCTCTATTATGATGCCTCCTGTTACAGCGCGCTTTTGACGGATATTCATAATCCCAATATCCGCCAATTTCACTCTTTGTTTGACGGCAGACATAACCGCCGAGTATGTGGTGTTTGACCCCGTCGAAATAGTCACCGTTATTGCAGCTGTCTTAGGTACACGCGGAAGTTTCGTCTTGGTTTTTTGCAAACCTACCTGATTTTTGTGCACCGCGGGTAATACTCTAGAAGTGCCTACAGGCTCTCTCATCCTTTTCTTACGTCCGGCAACTTGCGACCAGGTTTGCATTTGATTTTGTGTTTGGTTAACTCTCATTTCTAATGGAGGAAAGCTCGTCGACTGTCCTTCCGATGAGATTTGAACTGCCTTGTATGCGTTATCCATATACAGAACATTAGCGGCCTTTTCCTTATTTCTCGGTTTTCTCTTCTTTTTTGATTTTGTGATAGCGCTCGTTGAGGCATCTTCATCAGTACAACTGACCACTGTCGGATTAGTAATAGGTGTTTTACCCTGAAGTGGGGGCCTTATAGCTCGACCAGGGAAAATTTCCGCCCTGAAGGCAGCCAGCCTTTGGTCCAGTAGGGTACCTATCTCTTGTAAAGAGATGCTCGTGTTCTGAGGTACCACTGGTACAAACCTTTGCGTAGCTCCTCCTTGATTTTGCCGGCGTAGTTCTTCGAGCTCTCTCGTAACTCTTTTGAGTGATTCTTCCATATCAGAGAGTCGTGAGCGCAGAGCAGCATTCTCCTCTTCTAATTTCTCTGAGCTCGACCCAAGAGCACGCAAAGAAATTTCGTCAGCTGCAGCTTTTACAGTTCTTGCAGCTATTCGTAGACTCCGAACAAAATTTCCTTTAAGGTTTCTTGACCGATCGGCGACCTTTTCCACTGTTTCCAGAGACTCCGCGATACGAGCTCCGAGGTCGGCAGTTGGCTGGGTTTTCATTTCGTCAGCTAATTCGTCCAATCCTGGTAGCGATTGTTTTGCCCGAGTTGAGGACGTTGTTAGTGATGAAATGTCATTGACCTCCTCATCCCTGACCCTTCCACTTGACCGAAGTTTCCGCTTGGCCGTGGGCGTTTCACTGTCTTCGTGGGCGCCTGACTGACGGCCACGTTTTTTAGCTCGAACAGACTCGGAAGCAGCTGATGATGCCGACTTTAAAGACAACATGGAACAAACCGAAGCATTGTCATCTTCCTCGGATTCTGCAACTGACCTGGGTACTGCGAAGATCCCCTGATCCTGCTCTCTGAACCTTTCTTCCACCATTATTTTCTCATTACGCCTAGTTGCCCCCCCAGATACGATTGGGCTGAATGCATCGGTAGTTGCCGCCTGGGCAACTGCCGATACACCGAGGGATTCTCCGGCATTGCCGGTACCCTCCTGGGTATTCGGTGACGTCAGCGTTTTTTTCATTTTTTGTTTGGTTTTGACGCTCTAGTGACCGGGTTCCCCCCAGCCATGCACACCATCGGCGAGCGTCACACCTTGGTGTTCGGACCCATTTTTTATTGAGGTTGGGATTCCTCACGACCCAAAAGGATCCCCGGTCCTCTCCACGAGAGGGTAACGGGTTGGCCGGCTTACCGGTCACAACAAAACCAATAGGCCGCCCGTTGGTGTCTTGAGCGAGATAAGGATATTACCCTATCCCTACAACATGGGCCTTGTAGGTCCACCATCCCACGAGCCCAAAGCTCCACGGAGCAACAACTGCACAAGCGCATAAAGCGCCCTCTGCGTCTCCTGTCCCCTCTCCTAGTAAGAGGAGTACTGAGAGCAGTCGACTCAGTCCAATTGGCTTCCCAAGAATGCTGGATTGCACCCCAGGTACTAGAGCCCCCCCGCCGCGACAAGGCTTGGACCATGGAAGGGTTTTGACACAGCCGTATGCAACAATTTAGTGCATTGTTAAGTTCCTGGGTTGTCAAAAATCCGAAAGTTCTGTCTGTAATTTTTCTTTTCAGGTTGTGAACAAAGCGAATGCAGTAAGCCATGACGCGTACCATCCGGGTGAGTGAAGAAAATCTTTTCAATATTGATTCATCAATAGTAGCGCAATGAGCTTTTATCTTAACTTCTTCAATATTAGTGCTTATTTCCTTCGGTTTGCTATATTCAATCGGATCATGACGCAGGAAGTTTGGACCTTCAAACCACATCTGGTTTTGTACCAACTCTGATGGGGATTGACCTCGCGACGCTGCGTCTGCTGGATTGCATTTAGTGGAAACGTGTGACCAATGGTGAGGATCTAAATTTGTTATTATTTCAGACACACGATTTGCTACAAAGACTTTCCAGCGACTCGGATGACTGTTTAACCAAGCAAGGACTACTGTTGAATCCGTCCAAGCGTGCAAGTAAGTCTTTTCAATCTCCATGACTGATGCTATGTCCATAATTAACCGCGTTAGTAAGACCGCACCACACAATTCAAGTCGTGGAATTGAAACTTGTTTAACCGGGGCTACTTTAGTTTTTGCAGCTATCAACGAGACATGAATCTGTCCATTCGAATCAATGACGCGTGCGTACACCACCGCAGCGTATGCGTCTTTAGAGGCGTCGCTAAATCCGTGAAGCTCGATGAACTCGTTTGACCGAAGCCCAATCCAGCGAGGTATGGACACATTGCTTAATAACATCAGTTCGCTTTTGTAAGTTTTCCATTCATTTAATATATTTGTTGGGACAGTCTCATCCCAATTCAAACCTGCCAACCATAGTTTTTGAATAAGCATTTTTGAAATTATTATGCTTGGCCCTACCCACCCAAGTGGGTCATAGAAACGACTTATATCTGAAATTATTGTTCTTTTTGTTGCAGGTTCCCGTACATCGATCATGTCAACTTGGTAGCGGAACGAATCTTCGCTGCGGTTCCAGGTAAGTCCAACAATTTTCATAACTTCGTCTGTCTTTATTTTTAATCCTTCTTCCATTCCTTTTCCATTTGTTTGAACATTTTTCTTTTCTTTCTCGCTATCCTTCATTTCTTGTAGCAATTCTTCGCTATTGCTTGTCCACTTCTGTAGACTAAATCCACCTTTTCCTAGTAGCTCGTTCATTTCCCTGTATAGATTTTTTCCTTCTTCATTATTTTGTACTCCCGTCATCAGATCGTCAACGTAAAAATGCTTTAGTATTATTTCAGCTGCTGATGGATAATCTGCACCGTGATCGTGCGCTACTTGTTGAAGAGACTTGACCGCCAAATACGGAGCTGCTGCCGTGCCAAAAGTAACCCGGGTAAGTCTGTAATGCTTTAGATCTCCCGTTTTATCATCCCTCCAGAGTATTCTTTGATAATCTGCGTCTTGCATATCAGTCTTCACTTGGCGGTACATCTTCACAATATCAGCTGCCATACAAATTGGAGCCTTTCGCCATTGAGTGATGATGTGTCTAAGCTCTGGTTGCAAGGTAGGTCCGACTAATAGCTGATCATTCAACGACTGATTGTTTTTTCCTTTGCAGGAGGCGTCGAAAACAACCCTTACCTTTGTGGTGTCTTTATCTTGTCTGATCACTGCATGATGGGGTAAGTAAATAGCCTTTGCATTATTTACTTCGCTTTTAGGTACTTCTTCCATGTGACCTAGCGCCAGGTACTCGTCAATGACATCACGATATTTTAATTTTAAATATTCATCCTTATTCAGCCTGTGTTCTAATGACCTTAATCTTTTTTCAGCAATCTCTTTGGATCCTGTTACTTCAGGAGTACCATTTACGAATGGAAGACGAACGATATATCTGCCATCCTTATCCCTCCGAGTGTTCTCATTGAAGTGTTCTTCACACTGTTGTTCAGCTTTTGTGAACATTGCTTCTCGTGGTTGCGGAATATCTGATTCGAGCTCCCAGAATTTTTTGAGCATTTCATTGTTTTCATTCGTACAGCAGTGCATAACATTTATGTTCGCAGAGGCCTTAGCATTTGAGTTCGCGCCACCTGACAATATCCAACCTAAGCTGGTAGCTTGTGCTATAGGTGTGCCAATAGGCCCTCTTCTTAAACCGTCCTGAAGAACTTGGCTGTACACTTCCGCCCCCAATAAAATGTCAATTTTATTGGGAATGTAGTACTGAGGGTCAGCTAACAATTCGTCGATTTCTTCCCATTTAATTATTTCAACTCTTCTTGAAGGAAGAACAGATGTGATATTGCTAAGTACATATGCCTTTACCGGAATTATCACATTTGGATTAACCCGAGACTGGATGTCGATGATAACCATCGCCTTGGAAACAACATTCTTATTTCCACCCAAACCTGTTACTTGGTTTGTAACTGGTAGTTTTTTGATACCTAAATACTGAACTGTTGATTCAGTAATAAACGAACCTTGCGACCCTTGGTCTAAGAGCGCGCGAACGGAGTAACGTTTTCCGTCTGTGGCCATGGCCATTACAATGGCCGTGGCAAGTAAAACTTGCTGTTGACTTTTGCCAGTGGCAAAACATGACACTACATTTGAGGTTTGTTGACCTGCATCGAATGACGCTGATGAAGCGGAAGCACCTTCTGTTAAAGTGGCACTTCGCCCACCGTTATTAACCTCAGCTGTATTAACATTTACGTTTGACCCTGAGCTCGTTGGATGTAACAGCGAGTGATGGTTACGCTTGCATATTCGACACTTTAAATTAGTGCGGCAGTTATTAGCTGAATGATTGCTACCCAAGCAATTAAAACAAACATTGTTGTCCTGAACAAACTTGCGTCGAAAGTTAGCGGTTTCTTGCTGAAAGTTTTTACATTGACTTAATCTATGACCTTCCGTACAAAACGGACATGAAATTTTCGTTTCATTAGCGACATGTAGTGACTTAACTTTATTGGTTTGACCTCTGTATCCTGCCGTTGATTTTGTATCCAAAAACTCAATAGCGCGGAACCTTTGAGTTAAAAATTCCTTGAATTGATTGTACGTGGGCAGTTCGTCTGGTGAAATGTTAGTGGTTACACTGAACTCCCATTGTCGCCGAGATTCGGAGTCCAATTTCAACGTCAAGATGTGTATAATCACAATATCCCAGCTCCTTACATCAATTCCTAAATTGGAGAGGGTTGCCAAACAGTCATTTGTGGTATCAACTAAATCTTTTAACCCGCTAGCTGATTCAGTTAGTAAATTTTTCTGACTAAATAAACGTTTTAAAACCTGATGGGAGATATATTTTTTATTGTTAAAACGCTCTTCTAATAATTGCCAGCATCTATCAAAGTTGGTTTCCTGAATGGGTATGTGCCTAAGAAGCTGTTCTGCTTCACCTGCTAAATAACTTTTTAGGTAATGCAACTTTTGGACTTTGTCCAATGAAACATTCTGACTTATCAACGAATGGAACAAGTCTCTGAAGGTAGGCCATTCAGAGTAGTTACCTGAGAAACTTGGGATGTTTATTTTTGGCAATTTCACATGAGATGATTTTGTTTGGGTTACATTACTTGCAGATAACTCATCTTTGTTGCATTGCTGATTAAATTTGGACAGTAATATTTTCAGTTCACATTTGTACTCCATAAATATTTCCTCACACTTGTCGTACGTTTCGGATTTGACATAATCGGAAGCATTTAAATCTTTGCGTTCATAGGTTCGCAATAACTCTTTGTGACCCGACAAAAATTCTAACCACAGCTGGTCAACTGACTCTAGCCTTCCCTCTAAATACTCTTTGGTTATCCTTTCTTTCGGTGATTTTTTAAAGTTAACCTTTGCTTTAGAAATGCGTGAACACAACTCATTTTGATAGTTAATAATGAGCTCCATAATTGCTTATATGTATACAAAGTTGAAACAAACACTGAAGAAACCAAACAGAACAATACAGATATACTAATGTGACTCTGTTGACAAATCTACTAAATAACGATAAAATGCAAAAATGTTTCTAAGTTGATGGAGAAATGAAGCTAAATTTTCTAAGTCCCTAATCAATACATATTTCACAAAAATTTTACAAGTTAATGGAACAGTGAAGTTAAATTTTCTAAGTGTGTGGAACCTTGTCGCAATCAATTTTAACAATTTTTGGCCGTAGGTTCCCCGTACCTCCGTTTTTAGCGAAACTATTCTAAGTCTAACTAACATGCACACAAATATCACAAGTTTAAATTGTTTTTAATTTTTAAAGTTAATGTTTAAATTAAATTGTTCAAATACACAAGTTCTTCGGCTAAGCCATTAAAATGTCAATAAGTACTTACAGTTTGTCCAGTTTCACCAATCAATTTGCCACTTTACACTAAACACCAAGGCAATTTTCCCGTATCCAGGTTATCCTCGAGCTTCTCTCCTGGAAGCTCGTCGCGCTGCAAAGACTACCAACACCAGTAGCCTTCTCCAACTTGGTTGACCATCACCCGTGGTAACCCGATGAACAGTTACTCGCCCGGTAACTGCCTCTTGACTCAGCGTTTACGGCTAAGCCAAGTGCGACTCCTGTGTCGCAACAAAATTCCCTTCCAAAGGGAGGTTCCTGCCTTTATTCGGCTATGAAGGACCATGTAAAAGTTACACACATAGTAGTGCGTATACAGTGAAGCCCTAGAAGGACGGGTAATAAAACACCATCTGGTACTAGGCTTGATTTATTCAACAGTTAAACATGAGGTTACTGATGTTCTGCACAAACTTGTTACCGCGATTCAGAAATTTTTAGTGAGCTCAATGACGCCATCTAGTTTCATTTAGATGCACCTCTCGATAACATCAATGTCAAAATAGTTCCAAATTACACCACCTATTAATTATTTGTACCTTAACTATTACTATAATAAAATTACTTGTACATACATCGCCCACCATGGACAAAGTGGAATCTTTGTCCTTACAAAATAAACATATACATAAGTGGCACAACAAACATCATGATACAAGTGGTTAAAGTTGAGACGTTTACATGTAACAAGATTGTATTGTGACCATTTTTACGCTACACAAGTTGTAACATGGTCAATTTCGCAAATAACACACACGCTCTAAACATTAAACTACAAAAATGAAAATGGCAACTAGAACATATAAATAGAAAACCAAAGTGAAACAATACACTTAAATTAAACATTTTTCATTACAACTATGCTACTCGTGTTTGTTATGGGTAGAACACGTACGATTTGAGTTCTTTAAAAGTTCAATGGTTATAGACGAGTTCAATGAGTAACGGGTAATAGACACAATTTATTAACGGGCCGTTTGATTGTGCCGCCTTTAACCTTTAGAGTGACTACGCGCACTAAATTGTCTTGTCCTGGATGGGTAGCAATCACTCTGCCATAAAGCCATTTACATACAGGCAAGTTATCTTCCCGTACTGTTACTACATCACCGATTTTGGGTTGTGGCATTTGAGATGACCAACGATATCGCTTATAAAACTTGGTTAAGTATTGCCGAGACCATTGACGCCAAAAATCTTGTGTCATTCTTTGTGTGTACTGCCATCGTCTCAGAGAACTTACGTTCGACGACTCAAAATTGTGGTCAGGTGGAGTCACCAACGCCTCACCAACAAGAAAGTGACCTGGTGTCAATACTGTGACCTCCTCATCATCATTCCCAGTAAGTACTGAGAGAGGCCTAGAATTTAAGCAAGCTTCGATCTGAGCCAAGACCGTTGACATTTCTTCAAATGTTAGCGTTGATACGCCTATTGTTCGCTTCAGGTGATACTTGAGGGACTTCACTCCAGCCTCCCATAGACCACCAAAGTTAGGTGCTTTAGCTGGAATGAAGTTCCAAGAACATCCGTTTGTGGCTAACGATTCGGCAATTTCCTGAACCATGGAGCCTTTTTCGTTTCTAAATAATCGTTTCAGCTCACTGGCTGCTCCTGTAAAGTTTGTTGCATTATCACTCCATATTTCCGAGCAATATCCTCGCCTTGATACAAATCTCTTAAAAGCCTGGAGAAATCCTTCTGTAGTGAGATCTGTCACGGCTTCCAAGTGGACAGCACGAGTTACCATACAAACGAACAAACATATGTATCCTTTGTGAGATTTGTTACCGCGACCTTTAGATGTTCGTATTTGTATTGGTCCTGCATAATCAACGCCGCTTGATAAAAAGGGGCGAGCTGGAGTTGATCTTGCGGATGGTAACTGTCCCATTAATTGAGTTTGGGTGTTACCAGTGTTCTTTACACACGTTACGCAACTTCTAAAGTGTGATTTTACAAGTCGACCAGCTCCTAATATCCAATACTTGGCTTGCAAGTAGCACAGCATCAGCTGTGGGCCACCGTGAAGAGTCTGTTTGTGGGCCTCCATGACAATTAGGTTTGTCAAATGCGACTCTTTAGGCATCAATATAGGATGCTTTCGACTTGTGCTCAATGAAGCGTGTTCCAGTCTGCCTCCAACACGCAGAATTTGGTTTTGGTCTAAAATAGGATTCAACGATCGCAAGTTACTTCGTTTGGGTAAGTTTTCTTTTTTCTCTATAAAATGTAGCTCTGCACTGAAATTGTCCTTTTGACACTGCCGTATGCAACAATTTAGTGCATTGTTAAGTTCCTGGGTTGTCAAAAATCCGAAAGTTCTGTCTGTAATTTTTCTT
>DWDG010000006.1:0-11496 GCA_018237445.1 Emesis condigna
AACAATCAAATTTGCTTCAAATCCGCTTAACTAAATGTTATCATTTTACACAATTTGATCTAGATAATAGACTTTTCGTTTCACTAGTGTATACTACAAAAGGTTCATTCAATGAAATTCACACTACATATTTATATTTTAATTTATATTAATTATCGTAAAACCCATAAGCTATGTTTCAGTTAAATATTCGTAAAGATGCAGATCAAGGCTTACCGTTTAGGCAAGCCGCATATGCCTACTTGTTGCTCCCCATAGAGGGAGGTCGATGCATTCATTACAGTACCCTCTGAGGCTAGTACTACTGTTTTATCTGGTCCCGGCATAACGGCGTCAGTGTTTGTCGCTGTCAAGTTCTAGTTTGTACGATAACGTAGCCAGTAAACTTATGCATGCGGTAAAATTGTACATGGCGTTCTAACCTCACCACGCGCATAGCAACTCCCCATTAACATCTCCGGCGTGGTAGGTCTTTAGGTGATAGTTATCTCTTTCCAAATATTTCATTTTCGTGATTAATTATAATTAATTAACCTCAAAATATTGCATTCCTCTGATTTTTTAATGGTTACCGTCACCATCCCTATTGCCTATAAACAATGATGAATGATGGTACAAACTGAAATGCCACAAGTATATATTTTTCGGCTACCTTATTTATATTAACAAAGTTTATCGTCTCAAATGCTTAAAACATGAGACTTTAATGCATATGTTTTGGATGTATAGTTAATAAGATAATACGACATAAGTATGTACAACCTCTAAGATGTAGTTAAATTCATACTCGTTTTATTCTCTCATTTGAAACGATGATATAGATAGTACAAGTTTTTATATTTTAAATATATACGCGGTAAAAACATAACCTTTCTCTTTATATGTCTAAGGATAGCAAACAAATTGACAGTTCTCCTGATGGCAAGAGGAATACGTCGTCCATTCGTATCAAATATGTTAACAGTACGTTGCTATACATGAGAAAGGGATGGAAAATTTACAAGATAATTTACCGTCCAAAACTAAGAACGACAGCAATAAGGACCTACGCTATTATGGTATGAGAAAGTAAGACGTTAGACCAACGCTCGAAAGACTACAAAAAACTCTACAAAAACTGAAAAAACACATTGTTTGAATTACCTAACACAGGAATAGAACCCGTGACCTAATGCAGTCAACACTGACATCGGACCACGAGAACACGGAGGTGATTTTGATATAAATCAATCATAGGTGGGATTTTAATGTATTTTAATTAAAACCGTAAGTCGTACGTTCGGTCCTAGTTTTGGATCCAAACTTTGGAAAGTTAAAGACATTGTGGCATATATCTGTGACAGATCACTGCCTGGTTGAGTCGGGTGTTCATGTATTACTTCTCAAAAGGCTAGGTATTCATTGTTAGTGGTAAAGGAATTACATTTCTCTTTCCAACCTATATCTATCCGTGTTTAAGCATTTTTCAACGTCACAACGCTGTCCATAACATAATGATTTCCAACGATACATTGTATATTAACTTTTATCTTTTCAATATATCTAAAACTAAGAGAATTACATTCTCAAAAATCAATATTAAAACTTTTACATATCACTGAAGGTTTATAAGTTCACAGTTCACGTTGTCGTTACTGAAGTGATACATTTGAACTTAGGACTTGTCTTGTCTGTTACATCAAAATTGCTATTGAAGTCGTGTCCTAAACACCGTAGAATTTGTTTTAACCTCGTTTACACTTGGCAATCTCTGACTTCTAGTTTTATCTGAACTAACTGTATAATAATGTACAACTTGTTTCGTTCTGTGTTTACAAGATATGGGTTTGCTTTTTCTACTTTATTAATCATACAACTTTTCTTTGGAATTTATTCAAAAATTACTAAAACAACTTTAATTTCAAACGCTATTAAGATTTATTGTATTTTATGTGCTCTTGTATCCACAAAATATGCAACTCCATTGTTAACTTATTACAAATCGTGTGAATATATTTTGATCGCGTTTATTTCATGCATTGGAATAGACACTTATGGTCGCTATTTTAATGGTATAAAACGGATCGAAACAAAATTCAGATTTGTCATTCCTTCAGGACCTTCTTACGTTTCTTTAACTGTTTTATTAGTTACTTTAATTGTAAAAATTTCCAATATTTTTTTACTTCGAGATTCTACATCATTGTTTAACGTAATATTCGGAACTGTAATTTCAAGTGTCATTAATATAAACATAACTCTACGAAATATGTTATTTGAAGTATTATGGTTAAAGATAAAACATGTTCGAAAGGCTACTGAAAATGAAATCGACGTTTTGAAAATTACAAGCCATGATGGTATTCAATCTGCCAGAAAAACAATTGAGCGCCATTGCTTAATCTATTTAGAGTATTTAGAAAACATGCATGGAACTGGGAATGTTGTCAAGGTTTTGGTATGATGGCTTTTATAATCAATTATTATTGTTTATTTATTATATAGCTCTTGTGTTGAGATATAAACATTTTTGATAAAAAGATGAAATGCCCTACAGCTCTGGTAATAGGCGAGACAAGGCTATTTTTTGTTATACATTGTGTATCATATGATGGTACACAATCTGATGGTTCTACTAATGGGAGGACAAAGTCACCAGAGATTGCCATATTACTCAAATTACCGGCTACCCTACCTTCCAAACCGGAACACGGAGGAATAAATAGATGTGGCCCACAGGAAAATGTTTTCACAGGTTAAAAAAACACGATTATTTAAAAATTAAGCATATTTTCTTATGTTTTTTATTTTTTTTCAGATATTGCTAAACTTGATCATATCTCTTGAAAATTGGTTGAGAATTTTGTCATACCATTATACGTTAATTTTCACTAGTACGGTTTGTATAGATTTTTTAAATAATTTAATATTTATTATTATTTATTTAATATTCAAAAAATACAGTACATACAATGTATTATCTACTTTTTCACTAAACAGTGTAACAATGAGGTTCTCTACATCCAACTACAATAACCAATCTTTAAGCACACTATGAATGTACTCAACTAAAATGCCACACAAAAGCGTATTATTGTTTTACGGTAATATATGAACAATAACTGTTTAATTCGATGTACAAAAAAGAACAATTAATGCACATATGCACATGTAACATTTGTAATGCGTGCAAATACCCTCCGTATAATTACAATTGAAAAGTTGCTAATGATCTATATTTTAATTTAGATTTTAAGTTTTCAGTTGATACTTAATTTTCTTATAATTATAAAGGAAATTTAATATATAATGTGTTCGGAATTAAATATTGTTTTGTTCTTTCTCCATGATAATTATTCATAGTTTGCTGACATACTTTTGTAATTTCTAAAAATGGAGGAAATTTAATACAAAATGTATTTAGAATTAAATAATCTTTTATTCTTTGTCCATGTGAAATTATTCATAGTTTGCTAAAATACTTTAGTAATTTCTAAAGATGGAGGAAATTTAATACAAAATGTATTTGGAATTAAATAATCTTTTATTCTTTGTCCATGATAATTATTTATAGTGTACTGAAATACTTTTCTATTTTTGGAGGATCTAATGTATGAATTTTATTATCACTTGAGTTACTATTTATATAATTTTGGTTCATAGCTTTACAATGCACAGAAAGTATTTTGCACATGAATACAACGTTATTATCAAATTATTTAAACTTTCGTGAGACATTATATTAATATTTAAAATCGGCTAAGCTCACGGTAAAACGGTGTATGTTTCAGACTAGTTTCGGACCTACATGAGGTCCTTCCTCAGGGTGAGTTGGACGGAGGACCTCATATAGGTCCAAACCTAGTCGGAACATACACCGATTTACCGGAGTTTAGCTGCTGTTAAATATTTAGTTATTATCATATTTGTTTATATCATTATCATCTTTTCCTAGTGTTGATCCGGGTCCCTTTCGAAGTCAAGTCTACAGCCTTATTGCGGGCATCTCGAAAAAGTCGAAAAAAAGTCTAATACGTCTCACTATCATCTTGACTATTACGCCTTGCACAGGTCTTCGTATCACTGTTTTACTTATTCCGATTCGGAGGGTAAGGTGGCCGCTAAACTTACGCATATCCATACCCGCACCATGAAAAAGCAATACCTTGCATCGATAGGCGATGGCTTTTCTCTTATAAATAAGTCATCATACATATAATTGTACAAAAATAAAAAATATTTTCCATTTCTAAAGCGATTAAAGTAATGTTAATTAGCTCTGATATACACTACACGGTGTAGGTCAATGACCGTTTCTTTCTTTGCGTTTAGAATAAACTATATTGATAGAGTTTGATTTTCAGGCAATTTTATGGGTAGCGATAAGTATTTTATTATCTCTCGTAATATCATTGGTGCCGGCAATTCTGATTGAGTTAACACTGAGGGAAACGAAAAAAATGAAGACACACTTGATCAAACAACTTGCCTTATGTAAAAGTAATGTTTTTTATAAGACAACACAAAACTCTATCACCTAATATACCAAACAGAATATATCATTGAAATTGTCAAAATATAATGATCAATGGTGACCGTTATTATTTTAAATCAAATATGTAAACGATAGGTTTAAATATATAGGGATTTATCAGATAATACGAGACATTTTATCAGTAATTGAGCTATTGTAATATATTCACAATCAAATTCAAATTCAAAAATGTTTATTGTAAAACAGACTCTTGACGAGTCAACATTTTTAGAATTACTAAAGGACCAAAACGTGGTCACATACTGAGAAGATTTGGCGGAAGCCTCTGCTGGCTTGCCTTTTGGAACCAAGTTCTTGTCGGTACACGCAATGGCGAGGGAACGAGATCGAAAGAACGTAAAAAAACATTTTGTCGATACTTCTTACAGCCGTGTGTGAACCTAGATTTTTGTTTTTAATTTCATTTACTTATTCTTTATACATTTATATAGGAAAATACATATTTTATTAAAATTTTTCCAATGTATCTCTCTTAACTTGATATTGTGATATAATTTATGATTGTACAACGAACGTCTACCAAAGCTCGAAAAGAACTTTGCTTCGAACCTTCATTTAAGTTTTTTGCTTATTATTTGCTTATATATTGCAATTATTATTTCGTGTTACTAAAAAATAGAGATTAGTATGAGCAACATTTGAGCCCGGGATGTCTTCTAACTAATCTGGAATTTATTTCGTATAGCTTCAGAATGTTTATTGAGAAAGTGTAAACATTGAACTGTAAACAAATTACTTATTCGGTAAAGACACACACACACACACATGCACACACACATATCTATACATACATACATACACATATATGTAATATATGAAGTAAATAGTAATTTTACTATTTTCAGATGACTCGCTGCAAATCAAACTAAACAATGCCATTAAATTCTACGAGTTGTGTTCGTTCAAGTACACCTTGTTCCGCATTTTGCCAGTTAACGCCAACTTACTGCTGATTGTAATTCAATTTGCAAGCACTTATCTCATTATTGCTATACAACTAATTGATGCATTCAAGTAAAAGTTTTGTATTTTGAATTTTAATGCAAGTACCATATGATTAATTTAACCATGGGGTTAAAATATGTACTAGAAGATTAAAATATTTATGTGTTGCTTTAAAGTGATTTGTGGTAACTATTAGCTTTATTGAGGTTTTGTAGTGATATGTTATATTTAATATTTACACGTTGACTGTCCAATCAAAATTTACTACGTACCATAAGACATTCGAAGTGTTTTTCGATTTATTGTTTCATAAATATTATAAATATGACATTTTGTTTGTTTGGTTTACATATTTAGATGTTTGGACATTTGGTAATTAATCACGTAAAAATTGTTAAGTAAAACCGATTATGATGAATTCTGTTAGACAGATAGGCGACGACTTAAAATAGTAATCATAGATTCACCAAAAACTTTAATAATACAGCGAGCTGCGGGGTTCAGCTAATACTTAATATTAAACATCGATGTACAATAGATTGATCTATTTACGAAAGCTATCAATCCCATTTTATTCAAAACTCAACATTAACTATATAAAAATTAAAGTTTTGTACTTTTATCTTACTAGAATTAATGTTGAGTTGAGTATATATTACATATTCTAGTCAAAATTCAACATTAATTCTATTAACGTTAAATCATAAATATACTTGGTACAGTCTAGTAAAAATTCAACATCAATTTTATTAACGCTAAAGCACAAATATCTACTACGACTACACTCTCCTCATAATTCAATATTAATTCTAATTACGTTAAAGATTAAAAATCTATTATACTTACATTCCTGTCAAAATTAAACATTAATGCTATTTATAGTAAATTAGAAAAATGTATTGTACATTCTAATTAAAATTCGAACAAATTCGAAGCTGACCCAGCAAACGATATTTTACCATAATCAATTATTCATAGCGAATATTTTGGTAAGTTAAATGAGATAAAAACTATTCTATTTTTTAAGTTGGTTTGTATTCTGGGTTAAGGTGATTTTTTAATATATTTGAATACTTATGTGTGGCCGCGTTCCGAAGAAAGTAATCGACTTGTCAAAAGCAATCTGAACAAACTTTTATTTGGATATAGTAAAATGTAAATATTGTTTTAAAATAAATGTATAATATTAGATAATATTTAAATATCTACACAACATATCATGGTAGTAGTTGGTTTCTTTTAATAATGTATTTATTTCGTTGACAAACACCCATATCACTTGCAAATAATGTGCTTACTTTGGGAGTAAATTAGGTGGCGAAATTTGTCGAGTAATATTATTTATTTTAAACAATAGATATTTACAAAATTTAATTGAAAGCGGTTCAGTCGTTTTGGAGTCCATCGCGGACAAACAACGTGACAATTAATTTATATATATTAAGATATTCTACTTAAAGTTCAACATTAATTCATTATCAGGGATGTTCCACTTCAGCAATTTAACATATGTAACCTTTAAAAAATTTTAATTATATTTATTTACAATAACAATATAGACAATACAAAATGTACTAAATTTTTAGGTATATTAATTAACAAAAATTGCAATTGAAAATCGGAAAAAATGATTCTCTTTATATTACAATAGACAGATTTGTCTATACTTAGAGAAGAATAAATGCTACTGTTAGCGTATCATGGATAATGGATATGTTTCATCTATATTACAATATGGAATCATTATTTGGGGAAACTCAGTAGATTTAATTTTTAAACTCCAAAAGAAATGCATACGTGCAATATATAAAGTTAATCAACTACATTCTTGTTAACCACTTTTTAAAATTCTGAAAATACTACCATTACCCTGTCTACGTTGTGGCGGTATGTGTATTCGTAAAATAACATCAGTATTTGTTATAAACAAATGCTCAAGTATTAGGAAACTCATATCTTAGAAACACTAAGAAACTGCATATCCCTCCCCAAAGACTCAATATTTATAAAAAGAATGCATTTTGTAAGGCAAATAATGTTTACAATCATATTTCTGACAGACTTAAATCTTATAAATTCTGTATACAACTATTTGATTTATTATAAATCTTACTATGATGTAAATGATTTTTTTGCTAATAAGTTGAAATTTTAATTGCATAATTCTTTTATTGTTTCTTCCTCCGGATCTCCCGAGTGTGTGGCCGCGTTCCGAAGAAAGTAATCGACTTGTCGAAAGCAATCTGAATATTTTTTTATTTGGATATAGTAAAATTTAAATATGGTTTTAAAATAAATGTATAATATTTGATAATTGTTGAATATTTGCACAACTTGTCATGGTAGTAGTTGGTTTCTTTTAATAATTTTAATAACTTGTAACACGTTCGTCATCATCAATTCATTTAATTAAATTATCATTTTAATTTTAAAACCAATTAGCGATAACGATTGGATGTATTGCAGTTATATTAAATAAAAATGTGAACTAAAAGTACAAGTGGATTTATTTAAAATTATTTTAAAGTGCAGATTCACTAAGTATCGAAATGGTTAAAGCACAAATATATATGGTACATTCTAGTCAGAATAAAACAGGAATTCTATAAAAATGAAAGCACAAGTTTGAATGATAAATTCTATTAAAACTAATAACGTTAAATCACACGTATTTATTATATATTTAATCCAGATTCAACATTAAATCCAATAAATCTATTTAATAAATCGCAAATATTTATGATACATCTAGTGAAAATTAAACATTAATTCTATTAAATTTAAAGTACAAATATCTTTATACATTCTAGGCAAAATTTAACATGAATTCTATCAACGATAAAACACATATATGTGGAACAGTAGTTAAAATTCAACGTTAATTCTAATATACTTAAAGAACACACATCTATTATTATACTTTTCACTTAAAATTCAACATTAATTCTATTAAATGTGAAGCACAAATACCTAATATATATTCGAAACAAAATTTAACATTACTTCTTAATAGAAACGTTAATACGTTAAAACACAAATAAATATGGTACAGTCTTGTTAAAATTCAACATGAATTTTAATAACGTTCAAAAACGAAACTCTGTTACACATTCTAGTCAAACTTCAACATTCCTACTATTAACGTTAAGTCTATAAAAATGTTTTACCATTTATATGGTACATTGTTGTCTAAATCCAACATTAATTTTAATAAAGTTAAATAACAAACATCTATTATGCAGTTCTATTAAATTATAGGACATACAAACTAAGATTCAGTTTGATCATAGACTATATTAAACTCTCTTCTTTAACAATGAACTAGATTATAAACAGAGTAGCGTATGAGTACCACCTGTCACCACTTAATGGTATCCAAACAATTGATAGGTTTTGTGAAATTGTTGATCGATTTATCGTGAAATTTAGTAGGAAATTAATGAAATGAACAAATATTAATCATGTGAGCCACAATGCGAGCCACCTATTATATTGCCGTCTTATAATACGAATAAAAAACAATAAAGAAAGTGATATTAGAGTGATTTCTCATAATATTCTGGAATCTTTTTACTTATGTAATATATTAAAAAGTAATTCGGAATGTCATAAAGCTCTTTAAGGTAATATACTCTAAATGATGCTAATTGAAATTTAATCCGTATTTATACATATTTTTAAATTTAAAATTAAAAACATTGTGTTTTATAAATTTTTTTTATTAAAAATATAACAACAATGATCATTGAACATTATTACCACTTCGCTTCAACTCTGTAAGAAACCTAATATTCGAGTTTGAGCATTAAACTAAAATACGAATTATATATTTCACAATGTCACTCTCATATAGCTTTGTCCAGATACTGTACAATCTGCACAAAATTTATAAATAAAAACAAACCAGAATTTAAGGTTAGTAAATTTGCAAGTTATAACAAACTCAAATATGTGGCTTTCGTAATGCCATGAAAACAGAAAGTAGTGAAAATTAACAAACTTATTGAGGATCTAAAAATTATCAAATCTTCTACACTTTCCACTACGTCGTACCAAAATAAAACACACTGTATACTCGTCAGTGCTGTTCAATCATTCTGAGTATGCTTCAGGCATATAATTTAAGGTGCGTTGAGTATGTGTGTGTGTTGCTTGAGTATTAAACATATACTTGTACGTATATGTTTTCATGTATGCAATAAATATTGAAGTAAGTTTTGTGGTCATGGAGGTCAACTGTGTTTCCCATACCTTCATTTTTTTGTTTCATTTCTTAAATCAATTTGCATATAATTTGCGGTAGTTGCGAATTACCCTAAAATCTTCTTTCTTTAATATTTGATTATTATTAATGGCAGGTAGCTATTGAGCTAGGAGTAGAACCTAAAAATTTTAAACAATATGTATCGTTTGCTAATGTGTCGTTACGTTGCAGTAATAGTGTACAATGACTGTTATTCTTTAGTCAAAACAATAGACTCAATCCAATCAAAGTGCTTGGAAATACGAATACGAATACGAAGGCTTTCAGTGGCCTGGCAACGTTCCATACTGGACATTCCATTTCAATAGAAGATGCAGGTATTTCTATTAACGGCAATGACAACTTGAAGTGGAAATCCACCATAAAGCTGACACAAAAGAATCTTAAATTTATAACAGGCTATTGCCATACTTACTACATATTGGTCCCAACCTCTTACGTAAAATAAACTAACTGATGATCTAATAGGTAGTTTTCAAAATGTGAACGATTGTTTAAATGAATTTCTGCCACGGTGCTACTTGTATGGAATAAAAATAAGGCTTATTGTGATTTCTTATACAAACAGACTGACCTCTATTTTCGAATAATAAAATCTTGTTATAGGCGATAAAAAGTTAATACGTGTTACTTAAGTCTTGACTCTAAAGATTCCTATTAATTCTCCTGAGTTCCTCCAAGTAGGAGTCCCATATTAAAAAATAGATGACACATAACCACGATATGCTAATAATAAAGTTTTTAAGTTCCCTACTTCTCTTAATATTCTTAGCATATATACAAATCTGTCAAGTTTATTACAAAGAGATTCTATATATGTTTTTCAATTACAATGCTTGTCAATTATTATTCCTTAGAAGTTAGTATTTTCTACATTTTCTATACTTGTGTTGTTGAAAAATGTACTTAAATTTTTAATTTTGCTATGGCGATAATTCTGAAATTCAATTACTTATGTTTCTTGTTATGTTAGCACTTAGATTATTATTACTTATCCATATCTAAAAACACACAAAGAGGAGAGGCATTTTGTTATGGAGACATTCAGTTATTAAGTTAAGACTTGTTGGTTTGGACACGTTGAAATAATGGCAGATGAACTATTAATAGAAAAATTATACAATGCAAATGTGGATAGATGTAGGTACATGGAGAGACCAAGACTGACGTACCATAACCAAATTGGTCAAGTGATTTCTGAAAGATTTGTCAAGTCTCCAAAACCAGTGGCTTTGCATGAAGAGAGCTGTGAATATAGCAGAAACAAGGCGAGTCTGTCTGCATCGTGATATATGGCATTCAGTTCTCCCAGCCTACCTCAGAAAAGATTTAACGTGTAGACCTATATACGTGTACTCTGTTTAAATTATTAAACGAACAAAAGTACACGAGCCGCTTATATATTACGTATTGATAAGTACAATATAAATTATTTGGTGAACAAAACAGTTGATATGTTGCAATCGATAGAAAAACACATTTTTTACGTGAACTTGTATAACCGGATTGAAATAATCGTACTTAATATAAGGAAAATCAAACACGTTCAAAAATCTCTTAAATCCGGATACAATGTGTTTAATTCTTTAGTATTTATTAGAAGAATAACGAGTCGGTTCATACACACTAAAGAATACGTTTAACAATAATTTGAGTTTGAATTATATTTAAAAGTAAAATAGTGAATTTAAAAACTTAAAATGTATTACGTGTTGTGTGTGTTAATTGTTTTACATACAGGATTAACTCAAGA
>DWDG010000007.1:0-11146 GCA_018237445.1 Emesis condigna
GAACTTAGTCTGGCCATAAATACTGTTACAATTAAAAATAAACAAAATATTACTTTTGAATTTGGAATCTGTCATTTCTATACGATTGCTCATTGTGTTTTATTTTCGCGCCAATATATTGTAAAATATGTTGTGATACTAAAATTGAGTGGGGTGATAAGAAGTGAATCGCTGTGATCACATAAAGTAGGTATGGAGCCAAATACAATTTTTAAAATCCTCCATACGCATGGCATTAGTGAAATGGTTGTGTACGAGGAGGTTTCATTGTACCTATCATTGGCCCGGCTCGGCCCGGCAATAGGTATAATGAAACCTCCTTCGTTTAGTGCAGAAAAAGATCTGGCCGTCCAAGTAGTGTTCGTACGAAAAAGGCGATCAAAGCAGTTAGGAAAAGAATTCAAAGAAATTCTGTCCAAAAACAAAAGATTTTTATCTCGGGAGATGAAGTTATCTTACCCCTATAACCCAGCTCAACACGAAAAATGTATGGCATTATATAATAGTAATCGTGGCTTGTTCTATAATTGACATCTACAAATTATGGAGTCATGCTTCTGCTTTCTTGTTTCTCCGCTGCGTATTCGTCTTTAAAAAGGGAAAAGAGTACCAAATTCGTTTTCTTTCTGTATGCATGGAATTACTTACTCGGCTTGCCTGCTATATGTAATATCTATATTAGGTTAACGTAACGTGTCTAAGAGATTTAACGTGTATTTTCGCTTAAAGCAAGTAAATCTTGGCCCAAGCGAAAGTTGACTCAGAAAAAAGTACTGACAAATGTCTAATGGACCAGCGCTAATATCGTCTATCGTTTTCTAAAATGTGTCCAGATGATTATAGTAGATTGCAGACTGCTATATTCTCCGATCCACTGTTGCACCAAGACAACACTACACGATACAGTACATTGCACAACAAACAGTCGCCATATTAGACGAGCTGCAATTGAAATGCCTTCAACACTCACCATACTCTTCGAACCTTAAACCACGAACGAATAGATTTACATTTTTTCGGAAATGAACAATTTATTGGAAGAACAAAATTCAACTATTAAAACTGCCACTTTTAACTTATTATTTCAACGGTTAAACTCACATTTTATTGGAGTAGGTTGTTTAATCGGGGTGATATTGAGGAATTCGCTTTCGCGCCGTCTCGATGATTCAATTTATTATAACAATGTAGTTTTCTTACAATTGTGCGATTATGTTACACTTGTGTGCCAAACTGTAAGGCAGTGTGGTGCGTCAATTAGTTAATTTTTAATCATCGCATTAATTGATTAAAACAGTATTTGCAATTAAATTAGTATCAATTAAACTTTTACTTGTTGCAATTCTGTTACTCGTTACTCGCAATCATTTTAATTGCAATTAACTTTTATCCTTAATGTTTGAAACAATTAACACTAACGATTAACTTACTTATCTGTTCGGAACCTATTAAAAAATTATAATGTCATTATCTGACAAATCGTGTTCAATTAAAATTGTTATATTATTAAAATGCTTACATCAATAATTTAATCGTTATTCAAATTCATAAAATAATTGTAAATGTAGCAATTCACAATTGCCAATTAATATCTGTTTACTACAATTAACAATTCATTTAATTAAGAAATTATCAATGGTTATTTTTCACGATTACAGTTAATCATTTGTAAGATAGCAAACAAGCAGATGGCTCTACTGATGGAAAGAGACAACCAACGCCTATAGACCACCAAATATGTTAATGGTGCGCGTTGCTATCCGTGTCGCAAGATGGTGTTGCCACATGCTAACGTAAACTTAGTACCGGCTATCTTATCCTCCAAACCGGAACACGACAGTGACTAACATTGACGCTATTGCGGCAGGAATAGGTAAGGTGGTGGTACTAAAACCCGGGCGAGACGATGCGGAAATCTACCACCTAGTGGCCACAATGGTAGTGACACGTATAGCCCATCTTACGCTATTTACAAACTGCCTGGCAGAACAGTAGATAGTCTATTCTTCAGACGCGGTCCGGACCAATACAGCGAACAAATAAATAATCAATTGTTACACTTTAATCGCCCTCACAATTAAATTAGCTCATCACTGCTTGTTTCTCGGCATCTTTAATTCCATGAATTTTTTTTTACTTTTTCCATGTAAAACATATCAATTTCATATGTAAGAATTTAGGATTAGTGATGTAATGAATGATAAACTTTTCATATTTGCATTACGAATCAAATGTATGACGCTGTAAGTTAAATGCAATGTATGCATTGCCAGACGCCACCTCGTGTCTCATCCATTATTATTTAATTTTGTGACATCATTCGCAACGTTTCATGCAAATACGAATATAAAATATTATACCTTTAACATCAAATGTAAATATTCATTACATCACTAATAAATAGAGATGGGATTAAGCTTGACCGCACAAGGGCCATGAGAGACAAAATTCGCCAGTATGTTGATACCTAATGGCGATTTTAGAGTTTAGACCACTGACATCGGTCATGTAAGGCAGATTCATCAACAATATACAAAAAATACGATCTGCCGACACGAGTGGTTGTTTACATTTGTCGCACATAGCCTGTGTGCATTCGGGCTATATATTATTGATATCAAATAAAACAATATGTACTTCTTTTGTATATTTAATTTATTTTTTTGTTCAGCTTTAAAAATTTTTTCGAGATATATATATATTTATTTATAATAATGAATTAGCTATCAATATATACGACTTATAAAATATTGAGAAGTCCTTAATGTGATCTACATTTGAGTCTTATCACCTACGTGGAATAATTTGTTTGTTAAAAGTGATTGTGTAACGTGATTTTCTTAAACACAGTGACTTTATGCCAATTATTTTAAAATTAGAAAGGTAAATAAATTCCTGAATGTTGATGAACTGGAATGTCAAGAGAGAAACCATTTGCCACTTGAGATAAAACACAATCGGACAACTGCCCAGTCAGTATAAGAACCAGATTTTCACACCATATTATTATAGAATGTTCCAGTAATATCCAGTAGCGACTTGTTACAGGTGTCATACATACCCATTCTTTCAAATAAAAATCACTCATTCAAAGATGATAATGATTTATTGCCACCTTCAATAAAAAGGATATGTCTGTTCTTGTTCTTATTATAGTAAGTTAAGAAGGTGGGACATGAAACTATATTATATAGTATAATTTGATTGTATGATCTTAGATGTCATATCATAAAAATTACAGAATTAACAATACATAAAACAGCCCTTCAATATATTTATTGATGCGGATCAAAGTTCTTTTGTAATTTTTTTGTAAGCTATACCTAAATCGTTAATAATGGAAATTTACCAAGCAATAGCAATTTTAAAACCATTCCGGTGTTAACTACATTGAGATATACATTTCAATGTTTTTCCAAAGCGCATGTAATGCATATTTTTTGAGTAAACTATTAATTGAAAATCAGTTTATTTATATGATGACATAAGTTAATAATTAGTCGAGTAAAGGTGATGGGAACAGGCTGGTTATCTATAAAATATTGACCCATATAATTAGCATAGTTTGTTTAATTTATCAACATATTATTTATTATTTAGTTGATTGGATGTTAAAAAATATGTAGGATAAAAAAAGTAACAAATCTCGTTTCTCATACATTACTAGAAAATTAGGCACAACAAAAAAAATAAACAATACTTATAACACTCATAACAAATCAATATTTTAATGGACACTCCTGGTGCCGACATGGCATTTTTTTCAACCACATACTTATCCATGCTAGATTCTTGAATATTGTTTTTTTAAATTTATCACTTTGTCACATACAGGTAATAACTGTCATAATAATTTAGACTTTAGACTAAATGCGTTGAACATAGTACAATTAACCTATTGCTTTGGTGTATAGAAGGAATAAAGTAGATCATCAATCTGTTACTCTTTATAATTCACGTTAAATAAAAGATGTCTCTTTATGGTTCAATTGCGGTTGGTCTTTTACAAGTGTGCAAGTAGGAAGAACAAATGTTTCATAGACTGGAGACAAAGTTAGTCAGCCTAGTTTTTTCCCTTTTTCTTTTTAGCATATTTGTTGTCACATGTGTTTAGTATAAGGAATTAAAATCACGTTACAGAATAAAATCTACTGTTTTATCAAAAGTATGTATATGCATAATCTTCTTTGGAATACATAAAACAATCAAATTTATTATACGTTAGTAAAATATGCAAATCTTTAACTATAGAAATAATGCTAACTAAGCGTTTAGTACAAAGAAAGCTTGGATCATTCAAGTCAGTAAAACAGAGCTCTCTGATTTGTGTGTGTGATTATTCTATATTGAGACAAAAAATATATGTGAACATTGGTAGTTTACGATCAAACAAGGTTATTTACTTCACAAATATTATGTATTTATTACAAATAAAATAACCAAAAAAACTGTTACTTCATGAATTTTTTAAATAACCTGTGTCTGTGTATTGTTTATATAATGTATTATTGACACTGAATAGGAAAAATTGTAGTTTCAAAGAAGATTAATACAAATTCACAGTTCACATCTAGCAATGTTATAAAAAGTGCAAGTAAGTTCAAAACAGTAGAAGAAATATAAAATCAAATTGGGTATCACCTCTTTATGTGAACAAACAATCTGTTCCACTTTGTACTGCTGGGCGTTTGCAAGAAAATAACTGTTTGGACTAAGCCGTGAATGTACCGCTATTTACTAAAACAAATTCGAAAAATAGTCACATTTTTGTGTTGTTTGAGATGCATTGAATAAATTCAGAAAAATGTATTATAATTTTACTTATAAAAAGAAATGATTCAAAAAAAAACAAAATTTATCATTACTGATAATGCGTTAAGTTAACTCTCTATACATTATTGGTACAAAAGTTTTTATATTAACTCCGATTATATATTTAGGCCATTGTCAAATCAAACTTAAATAGATATTAAGCCAAAGCCTAATGTCAGCCATCTATATTTAAAATCTAGTTGCTATCTTTCTCCAAAGAAAATGAAAAGAAACAGTAGTATATATAACTAATTCTATGCTAATTACAAGACCGTAATTCAACAGAATTAAGTATTTCCATCTCTTTCTTTTTATTTAATAGACAGAAATAAAATAATCACTTAAAAGCACAATAATGATATGAAGATCAAAGCCCGAAAATCTTGGAAACCGAATAGCTTAGATAATTTCTAGTAATAAAAATCAAGCGGATGAGCCACACATGCCATACAATGCTGATTGATGGCGTGGTCGTCTCAGACACAATACATATGACCTACAACTGTAAGGTTTACGATATTTCAATTTGTATAATAATATAATTTATACATATGGGTAATGAAATGTGCTTGTGTGCTTGTGTTTGTCGGATTAGATTCTACATTTTAAAAATAGAAGCAAATAAATAGTGTTAATTTAAACATATATTTATTAAAACAGTTTTTTTTTTAATACAAAAGTTGTTTTTTTCATTTGCTCCTTAAACCCTTTATTTATAATTATATTTCTGTTCTATTGTCGACAACACAGATATACATTTCAAAACGGACATATTTTAAGACATACAGATACAATCCAGAAACTATGTTCCAATCATAAAATGAACTTAGTTAACCTAGAAGTTTGAACTTTTTTTCTGATCCTTAAGTTTTTCCTTTACATCTCTCCACATGAATGTTTTTGAGTTTCTATATTCTTTGAAGAAAAACTATAACCGAACATATTCAAAACATACATTAAAAAATCACATTTTAAGACTTTATGATTTCTTGTTTGCTAGAAGAGTTGAGCTACATGACATGATTTAAAATTATTATGTCATCACATCACATACACAAATTGTCAGTTTAATTTTATATATGAATGTTTGTATAATTACTGCGTAATAATAATTGTCTTTAGTTTAAATGTATAATTTTACATAAACTAATACATTGTTATATCATAGAAAACTTAAACATTGTTTGCAATATTTGTTTACTACATTTACTTCACACATGATCTTATGACATTGTTTCGGTCAATGAAGTACCTGATTGCTTATAATTACAAAATATTTATAACACACCAACATTTAATAAACAGGTTATAAAGCATATAAAAATTATGAAAATAAAAATATATCCCATATCTAAGCTATTGAGTTTCTTCAGTAAATTCTTTTTGCATACGGCCTAAAAAAATTAATGCCAAGGTGCTATATCCATTAGACGGATATGGTCTTCAGCAATTTGAATATTACTCATTGTGTCAAATTATTAAGTCAACATATAAAATCACTAAATTGACATGTCATAAAATTATGTTTATTTTATAATGCATGTTTAAGATTGTTTATATTAGGATTGTATTGATGCATCTCAAACTACATTAGTACAGAACCGTGAGTAAATACTTTCTTAGCAAACACCTTACCTATTAAATTTCTATTTCCCTATCAACTGTCAAATCAACTCACATGCCACAGGTGATGTCCCCAGGCCACCTGAAATAAAACATCATCCAGAAAATAACTAGTAATGAACTTTCGGACGTCAAATATTCCTATATAACTTTATCATAGCTATAACAAAATTCTAAATCTACTAATTGAAGACTTACGTTAAAAATGATGTCCCGTGCCACGCATGTGAATAAATAAAATTCTTTTCAATATCATTGTTAAATCAGTGTCTGCACACATGTTATGGTATTTTTAAAATTATAATTTAAAATATGCCATTTGTTATAACACTAATTTAGTGAATTAAATTATTTAACTGTTTTATATGCAAAAATATGGGTGTAACAAGTAATTAAAATTAGCTAAAGATATTAGCATAATTTGTCATTATATGGTCAGAAGCTTTGAGAATGTTGCATCTGATTTCTTACATCAAGGTTAAATACATCATTAATCCCTGCTTCATGAATATTGAAAGAGATAAGTATTACAGCATAGCAAGATAAACTCAGGATATTTTTCCTTATAAAACATCATTGATTTTAACTAATCAAGACTTAACTAAGAATGAGTGTTATTGGCAGTGAAGACTATTATAGTAGATTTTTTTAAACAATATCACTGTCACTTTGGTGTTATCAAATGTATGAAGTGGAGTGACATTGCAACACAAACACTATCTATATTTTAGTCACTAGAGGAATACTGACTTCACAATTGATGGAACCTTGGATTTGATTGCTGGTTGAAAATGTGTAAATATATATATACAACCTGATAGGACCTACATAAATGAATGTTAGGTTGGTTACATAGCTTATCCGTTTATAAGTAAAGAGTAACGGACCAATTCTTTATTTTTTAATTTGTATCTGCAATGACTTGCAGAATAACTACAAAAATATATGAAAATTTTTTAAATGCCGGTTCTTTTGTATAAAAACTCTGATGACATTTGATATTAGTCATTGTTTTTACGAAGGGTATTCTTGCCTGCAACTTCGCTCGCAATAAATTCGATGTTATCCCTTAGGATTAAGCCACAGTTCAAAATTCTGAAAATCTTTATTGTGCTATAGCCGGCATAGTTAAAATTAGGTAATTCATTCATGATAATCAGAGTAATTGTATAGCATATTTTAAATTTACTTAGTAACTTGTATGCGGACACTATTACAAAAGACTCTCAGAGGAGTCTTGTGAGATAAGAATTGACAGGACTGGAATTGCTATCTGGCAAACCCAATGCGCGTGTAATCATGTGATCATTTACAGTTCATGGAGAAAGACTAAGATATACTTTCTTTTGCAGCATTACATGCAAGTCAAACGGACACCCAACCATCTGTGTACAAAATGCATATTGGAATTGTGTAGCCTCTGTATCTTTACTATTTTTTTAAATGTTCCTACTCTATCACTTTTTCTGAGTATGAGTAAGAAAGACATGACAGATTTTGCGGAGCTGTAAAATATCTCTGCCTATAAACTTGTGATGACCACCAAGTGTAAATTATGTAGTGATGTAGTGAAGCAACCATTTGATACGTGTTGCAAATATTCTGTATTCAAAATTTGTCACATTCATGTTTTAATTTAATGAATGAAACACAGTTATCCTAAAATAGCTGATTATTAACTTGTCAATTTACTATTGTATGTGTATAACACATTGATAACCTAAAAATATAAACAACTAATATTTAGTGGCAAGAGAGAATTATTATTTAAAAAATATATCTTCTACTATTCACTTTTTGATAACTCTGAATGAATTTGGGGAATTCTTAGGAACAAGCATTCTCTACACCAAATTTATACTATATTATGCAGAACTAATAATCTAATAAAATATAAAGGAAAATGCAGCCTTTAGTATTAATAAGCCTTCACTGACAGGTCACAGTGTTATCTCCAACAGAAATAGTTCACCTGAACATTTTACGTGTTTAATATGCATCACTTTGCCACTATAATAAAAAAAAAATACTTGAGTTCCAAAGGGGTCCTAATATAAAAATAAAACTCAGTTAATATTGCTCTTTGGTATGGAATCCGTCCAAATTGCAGTTGACTGCTTTAAATATATATCAGTCTTTCGCCAGAATTGTAACAAATTCACTACTTCAGTTTTTATCATAAGACAATAATCCAAAAGAATTGCATGTCTCTGAATACTTACCAAAATAATCTCCTATTTTGTATGAAACACAATTGCACCAACGTTCCATGTGTGTCCGTATTCACACTAAAATTGTCACTTCACTCGAGTTTGTCACTTAACACTATAACGTCTAAACGCGTTTCACCCTGTTTTTTAAGTTAGTGGTTCCAAATATGAACCTTTGACGCCACTCTTCGTATTGCTACGTGCACACAATACTCTTTGACGTTGACGGAGTATGCTCTTTCTGTGTGATGGGTTTTTCAACAACAGGCTTGTTTCTCTCTGTGTGCTCTTGCGAGTGATTTGTTGTTCCATTGTGTAAATTTACATCACATAAGTTTGAGGAATTAGAGTCTTCATTAAATGATAGAATGGTGACATCATCAGCCTGTAAGATAATGGAAGATATTAATACTTAGCTATAAACATACAATGTATTGAGCACTATTCCCGAGTTCGGCATAACAATAATCCTGGGTGACTAAAACTTTGGTAGGATATTGCAGAATTCTACCACCTAGTAGTCACCACCCTTGGATAGCATCTAATCAATCCAATCAAGGTATGTCAGTCTTGGTTCACCGGTACCTGCATCCTTCAACATTCAATCTGTTTTGTTAGCTGGCATTGTTACTGTCATCTGCCATTCTCATTTTTACAATGACACTTTCCTGCAGGCCTAATCTCTTATTTATCTGGTGTAACCTGGTCTGAGATTGTTACACCGCATATTCTCTGCAACGAGCTCACCTTGACTGGGTTGAAATGAAATTAAAGAAAAAAAAAGTATCTTCACACCCATATCGCGAAGAGCTGAGCAGAGGTACAACGAGTGCACCCACAATTAGCCGAAGATACTAAGTCCCACAATGTGATAGGTTGCTAGCCTATCGCCAAACTAGGCACTTTCCAATCCCGGGCATGTAGTTTTTATCAGAACTCTGAAAAAAACCTTTTTTTAAACGCCCCACCCAGGGATCGAACCCGGGACCTTATGCAGTCAACTCCTACACAAATTAAATATATTTATATAGGTTGATTTTACTTTCATTCCCTTTTTGAGATACCCAATTAATCACTTGCATACAAGTGTTGTAATAGTGTTGGGATAAGCATTTAATCATGCAGAGCAAGTCGGGAGTGCCCAACTGACTTACAACACCGTAATACTTACACTGCTTTCTGATAATCGTTTTGTCTTCTTAATGGGTACAGTTTGAGTGTTTGTATCTTGATTTTTTCTCTTGACGGCGGAAATAGTTCTTTCCCTTTTCACAAAGAGCGAGGGAGATAAATATTGGTGCAGATGTTTGCGTCTTACATGACGAGCCTGTTAAAAATAAATATAATTAAAAGCATATTTGGACAAGGAGTTGGCTCAGGATTTCAAGCAGTAATCAGTGGAAATCTTCAAACCGGTTATAGTTAAATGGTATGTGTATGTGTGAATGTGTATTTTTCATATCATAGTACAGCAAATAAACAGACGGATTTCCAGATGGAACTTTGCCACCGCCTAGCACCACAGACATTAATCGTGAGTGGCTATCCATTTAATGAGGATGGAGTGTCAGATTAGATTTACCGGTTACTTTATTTTTGAAATCCATTTAATGAGGATGGAGTGTCGGAAGTCGGAATACGACAGCGACAAGCACTGACGCTATTGCGGTAGACATAGATAAGGCGGTGGTAGCAAACTACAGACGAGACACTGCAGAACTCTACTACAATTGCTGCAAGAGATTCAAATGAGCAGAATCCCGCCCCACACAACAAGCCTCCATGTATTCTTTCATTTTTCCTTGTTCCATTTTAAAAAAACACGCCAGCTACGGCTTTGTCGCGTGTTTTTTATTCAAAAGAAATTACGATATTTCCGCGCTACTATGAGTAATAGTACAGTATTGTAAGGGAAGTAAAATTTAGCAATAGCAAAGTGAGTATGAGTTTATACGAGATAGCCAATAGAGACACTTGAAGATATGCATTTAATGTGCCATCGTGAATTTTCATACAATATTCCTTAATTTATTTACTAGTTTTTAAATAAACTCGTTACATTTCATTTTAATATAACTACGGCTTAATATCTGAATTGCAATTTTATCATATATGTTAACAAACAACTTTGATTTGTTTTTAATTATTACTAAACTACAAATTACTCTCTAAGTAACTATTTTTAAAACTATTCATGACTAAGAAAAGGACAGTGTGTAACTTATACATTAAGTAGAAATTGATGAATAAATAATGATAATGCAATTCACTAATGAAGTTTGGGCACTTTGAAATGGGCAGTACGTTATAATGTGCACGGTCATAGTTATGAAATGATTGATTGCGATTTGTAATTTATTGTCGGTATTAGCGAAATTTATTGCAACTAACGATATTGAAAAGCATCTAAAATGGGAAGTACTCACAGCCAGAATGATTTTTCATTGATTGTGTCTAGATATGGTAAGGAGGAAGGTATTTTTTTATTAATTTTAGTTTTA
>DWDG010000008.1:0-10553 GCA_018237445.1 Emesis condigna
CCCACGCCTCCCGTCGCGCCGGTTACCGCCCCGCCCGCGGCCCCGCCCGCGAGGACGTCAGTTACGCAAATCGTTTCGCCCGCGGGACAGAGTTCTGCAGGCGAGCGAACAAAAATTCCGCCACCAATATACCTCCGGGACAAAGCGTCCTGGAATAATGTTTCGCGAGTATTCGCGGAACAAAAAATCAACTACACCCACGCCCGCTCAACGGCCGTGGGAATTAAAATCACCGTCCCCACTCCGGGAGATCACCGCCGCTTAACGGCATATTTAAAAAATAAAAATTACGAATATCACACTTACGCCCTGGAAGATGAAAAGAATCTCAGGGTGGTAATCCGCGGGGTCCCCAGGGAGACCACACCAGATACAGTCGCTAACGACTTAAAACGACAAAACATCCCAGTGCGGGAGGTACACAGAATGTACCACCCAGTCACAAGAAAACCCTACGAGTTAGTACTCGTAGTGTTAGACCTTTCACCTGAAGGAAAGAAGGTGTTCAATGTCAAAACAATTGACGGCCTCTCAGGCATAAAAATTGAAACGCCTAGAAACAAAGGCATACCCGGCCAGTGCCACAGGTGCCAAATGTACGGGCACTCTGCGCGCAACTGTCACGCGCGTCCTCGGTGCGTTAAATGCATAGGGGACCACGAGACAGTCAACTGTCCCAGGCCAAAAAAGGCCGAAATTGCTAACGGTGCACCCACCTCTCCACCCGCGTGTGTTAACTGCGGGACGGAGGGACACCCAGCGAATTATCGCGGGTGCCCCAAAGCTCCGCGGAAAACAACCCGCAACGCACCCCCCCAGACTAAAAGGGTAATGGGAAAGGAAACGGTAAAATCACCTAAGGTGATATTACCGATTCCTGCCCCAGCACCAACCACAAACGCGTGGTCAAAACCACCGTCAATGGTGAGACGGCAACCGGCCACGCAAGCCAAGCCTGCGAGTCCGGCGGTGCCCACCGCTAGCAAACCGGTGGCACCGGTGCCACGCACGACTCCTAAAGTCAATGCAAAAAAGTCGATCGGTGATAAATCGGCCGACTTTGCATATCTCTTGCAAATCGCAAGCGAAATAGATCCCGACGAGGTGTCGGCCTTAGCAGACGAGCTAAGGGCCGCACCAATTCACGAACAAATCCTAATAATAGGAAGAAACGCCGACATCATCAAAGCGTTCAGGCGGTTTAACAATAGACAAATCTAATATGGATAGCACACATACACGGAGACAAAAACCATTTTCCCTAAACATCGCGACCTTCAACGCAAACGGCTTAGCCAGGCAAATCGATCTTGTACGAGAGTTTGTAAAAAATCACTCAATAGACATACTACTCGTGCAAGAAACTTTCCTAAAACCAAGTAGGCGCAATCCTAGGATAGCGAACTACAACATAATTAGGAACGACAGACTAGCCACCCCGAAAGGTGGGACGCTAATCTACTATAAAAGGTCACTCCACGTTTGCCCCCTAGAATCTCCGGATTTGGCAAACATGGAAGCCTCAGTATGTCAGGTGGGCATGACAGGCCATCAGCATGTCGTGCTAGCATCCGTATATCTCAGCCCAGGAAAAGAATTACTAAAAAGGGATTTAGAATCCCTTTTTAATCTAAACGATTCGGTAATTCTCACCGGTGACATAAATGCCTCACACACGAACTGGGGGTCATGTCACACAAACGAAAAAGGAATAAGACTAGACACACTGACAGACCAATTAAATATAAACCTCGTAGCTCCCTACGAGCCTACGAGATACCCTTACGACGACACGAGACGTCCGAATATACTAGATATAGCTCTATTACGCGGTATAACGTTAGAGTTACGCGGCGTAGAAGTGCTACACGAACTAGACTCAGACCATAGGCCGGTACTGTTTAAACTAGGCCCCATAAAGAGAACCACGGGTTTAAAAAAGATTGTTGACTGGAGAAAATTCAACACAACAATTCAGTCATCACAATCGGAGCATATGCATGCAATACCCGATAACATAAATACGGCGGGAGATGCCCATACGGCAACCTCGTCACTTACAAATCATATTAGATCTGCGATAGAAAGCTCCACCCGGGAAATCCCAGATACCCATCAGGGCAGATGGGAGCTCCCGGAAGAGCTACGAGATCTAATAAGACGGAAAAACGCCGCTACGAGGCGCTACGACAGATATCCGACTGACGAAAACCGCCGTTCACTGCGAGCTTTACAAAGGGAAGTAAAGCGGCGTATCGCCGAATACCGCAGTGAAAGGTGGGACAGACTGTTAGGAGAGATCTCGCCATCACATGTGGCCTACTGGCCACTGGCGAGAGCACTTAAAAACGAGACGAATAGCGTCATACCACCCCTAGAAAGACCGAACTTACCACCGGCCTTCCTCGATGCCGACAAAGCCGATTGCCTGGCAGACAGTGTCGCCTCCCAATGTTCCCCATCCGAACTGGCCATTGACGTGAGCCACGTACACCTGGTGGAAAGCGAAATAGAACGTAGGTCTGCACTACCACCAGAGGGAGATCTCATTGCTCCCACAGACTTTAACGAAGTGAAAGCTTTAGTTAAGGATTTACACGCCAAAAGGGCACCGGGGCCCGATGGCATTTCAAACAAAATAATTAAACTGCTTCCCGACAACATAATATGCCTGCTAGTATGCATCTTCAATGCACTACTAGCAGCGTGCGTTTTCCCCGACGAGTGGAAAGAAGCCACCGTCATAGGAATTCAGAAACCAGGCAAAAGAAGTAACCTGCCATCAAGTTACAGACCGATCAGCCTTATTAATTCATTTGGCAAAATTTACGAACGAATTATACTCGCTCGTTTAAAACTAGCCACTCAGGAGAAGGGCATACCGATAGACGAGCAGTTCGGATTTCGGGTTGCCCACTCGTGCCCAGAACAGGTATACCGCCTCACGGAATACGTGTTAACAAGACTCAGAAAACATAGGCCTCGGGGCACCGGGGCCCTATTTTTCGATATTGCTAAGGCATTTGACAAAGTCTGGCACGACGGTCTCATATACAAGTTATATGAGGTCGGCGTGCCGGACAGACTCGTACGTGTCATACGAGATTATTTGTCGAATCGCCAATTCAGATTCCGCGTAGAGGGCACCCTGTCATCCCCCCGACCGTTAAAGGCGGGAGTACCGCAGGGTTCCGTTCTCTCTCCTCACCTATTTAGTTTATACACTTACGATATCCCTAAAACGTCAGGCGTAGAGCTAGCGCTATACGCCGACGACACCGCCCTCTACACGTCAACTAAAACTCCACTCGTTACCTCGCGGAGATTACAGGCAGCAGCCACCTCCCTTGGTGAATGGTGTAGGAAATGGCGTATAGAGGTGAATCCCGAAAAAAGTGCCGCAATGTTCTTTTACATAAACAACAGACCGACACAACTTACAAATAACCATCACATCAATCCGCCCAGCAGATTGAAAACTCTAGATTCAATCAAATTATACGATAAAGTCATCCCATGGGAGAGACAAGTTAAATATCTAGGTGTAACCTTAGATAGTAAGTTGACTTTCCAACCGCACATAGCAAACGTGTGCAAAAAGGCAAAATACGTGCTCAGTCGCTTATATTGCCTCATAAATAGGAAAAGTAAAATGTCACTTAGACACAAAGTGACACTTTACAAATCGGTGATCAGACCGGTGATGACGTACGCCAGTATCGTCTTCGCCCACACTCACCCGAGACATTTGCACCGCCTTCAGGTAGTGCAAAACAGCTTCATGCGCATGGCTACCGGCTGCCCACTTTACATAAGGAATGTGGATCTTCACAAGGATCTACAATTACCTACTATACAAAAATATTTCAAAGAAGCGTCACGACGCCACTTTGAAAAAGCATTGAGACACCCAAACCCTCTGGTGCGGGCCGCGGCCAACTACATTCCGGCCGCGAGCACAGATCTGAAATTCAGGAGGCCACGTCACGTCCTATCCGATCCTGACGATCCTACCACAGTGTACACTGAACAATTTACACATACATATAAGCGTCGCCGCCGGCGGCGTCGCCCTCCGCTGTTTCGGCTTGCCAACACTCGAGACCCCGGTCGAGAGTTAGTAACAAGTCGAAATCCTGATGCCACTTACTCTCCCACCTATCGTCAAGATACTGCCCTAAGCCGAGGTTCGGTTTCGCAGGACTTAAACGGTAATTAACAAGTTTACTGCGTAACAGGCCGATATCGGCCTGCCGCGGTACTTCAGCTAGTGCGGACGAAGAAAACTATGTCCCTCTCGCTTGTGCGAAACGATTATCTCAGGTGTTTGTAAAAATTCGACAGAGACAAATATATATTTCAACTTGCGGTCAAAATTGTAGATGTTCCCCACCAAAACATAACGGCAGGCTTTTATCGACCTACCACGCACTGACGGTAAAAATCATCCGCTGAGTGCGGCAGTGGGCCTATTTCGGCCTACCTTCCCAACAGGCAGCTGGCGACCCGATACCGCACAGAGCGCGCGCGCCGCCAGTCAGTGTTGCGCTGTTGTGCTAACTGATCTGACGTAGCGTTCGATATCGAGCGAGTTCGATAACGATGGCAAGCAATAAAAGAAAAATACAAATTTTGGAAAATAGAGTAATTCGTCCTGCAGTTATTGACAGTGATAGTGACAGCAGTGAAGAAATATTTTCGACTAAGAAAAATAAAAAGAATTCGGAAACAAATGTGCACGGAAAACGAAGCACAAGCGGTAAGTTTTGTTTACTACCTACACATATTAACATAATAATATCAGCCTTAGACTCATAATGACGAGATTTTTCTAAAAATAAAGTATAATCATTTTAAATAGTTTTTGCAATATAATTTTTGACGTGATAACGTCTTATAAATCGATGAGCCGAGTGTGAATATGGTTGTGGTTGTAGGTGTGGTTATATGTTGTTGTTGGTATTGTTGTGGCTGTAGTTGTATGTGGTAGCTTTATCGCTGAGAGCTGACGTTATCACATAAAATTATCGTCCGTAAACCGACTTTATATACAACCTTGTCTTCACCTTGCTCATCATGAGCGGGTAAAGATCGAATGAACTCCTCCGCTCTTTCTCAGTATAAAATGAAGCAGTGGTTTTCAAACTTTTATTCTATTTGTATTTACTGCGACTAAATTTTAGAATCATAAAATCTAAACAAAATAGCATCGGATGCTTTTTAGAAAAAAAAAAACAATTTAAGTTTTTACATCGGTAAAAAAAAGTCTTATCTTCCTTTCGTGGGGTGATTTAGTATCGATAGTAGATTAAAAAAAAATCTTTAGTTTGTTATATTATAGTACCAAACATTTATTTAGATATTGAGCATACATTAATTATTAACAGCCTCAATTTATTTTGTACACCTTGAAAATTTCGTTCAAAACAAGTATTCTCATCAGCTAACAACGCCACCTCGCCAAATTCAGGCGGCTGGCACGGTGATGGCGCTTTCTTATTTATTAATTTGTTACCTAGGTCTTTGAGTAATGCTCTAAAGTTAAAGAAATGTTTAGTAGAATAAAAAAAAGCATTGAATAAAAAAAAATATTGAAAAAGAATACTTTATTTTTTGGAATCTATTATAGATACTAAATCACCCCACGAAAGGAAGCCAAGACTTTTTTACATCCTGTATACACGGTAAAATTTCATTCGTTTTAAACCCTAAAAGAGTTGAAAGTGTTCATGAAACTGAACAACTTTCCCCAGAGAACAAGACCGAAATATGAAAAAAAAAATTGAACCTTCCATACAAAATTGACGATTAGCTGATTGATTTACTATGGGAGCTCCAAAATTTTTTTCAAATTTCTATCTATGTTCCTTGGGGAAAGTTGTTCAGTTTGATGAGCACTTTCACCTCCTTCAGGGTTCAAAACGAACGAAATTTTACCGTGTAGAACACTGTTAACGTTCACGTGCATATAAAACAGAAACTGTTTACGAAAAAAAGTAAAGTAACGTTTAATAACTTAACACTTTCAATACATTTTAATGATTTATTTTCAACAGCTGATGTCGAGAAAATTTTGTTTTTTGAACATCTTTTCAATTGAACGAAAATCCGTCCGCTCTTACCCCAACACTCTATGCTCTCGCTAGATGAGTCACAATAAACTTTTTTTTTGTCAACAGCGGACGTTTACAGTAGCCCCAGTGGAAGAAAATTACATATTCTCAAACCAGCCTCATTTTCACATGAAACTAAAACCGGTATGTCTTAATGTAAATGATTTCTTTGCTTTTAGTGTTATAATATCTGCCGAGCATCTGTCAACATCTCTCCACATTTCATGTTTTATTTAATTTTTTACTTATATTACTGTAAAGTTTCATCTAAATCCGTTCAGTAGTTATTGCGTGAAAGAGTAGCAAACATCCATGTATCTAAACTTTTACATTTATAATATTAGTGTAGATTAATTTTATTCCACTTACCATTTTTTTGCATTACAGAATATAAAAATAAACCTACACCACAGACATCAAAAGGATTGTCTTCACCTCGCTCATCGTCAGTGGACAGATTAAGTATGTATAGCTCAAGAGGATGCAGTCCTTCGCTAAACAATCTATCAACTTCTAAGCTAATGCACGGCTTCGAAATAGATGAAAGCGAATATTATGACTTGATTAATGTAAGAAACAATAATAAAATTATAGAAAATAAAAATAAAATAGAAAGGAAAGATCCAAAGACAAAACTTACATTCACTTATTCTTTTGAAGATAGTATGTCGCAAGAGTTAACTGAAAGCAATGAAAATGATGGTTTTTATGACGAAAAATGTAATAAACAGTTTGATGAAAGTGAAAGCCATAAAGAAACACTTAACGACGAAGCAGATAGAGAGGAAGAAACAGAAAATGCTGAAGAGGAAGATGAAGATGCAGAGAGAGAGGAAGAGACAGAAAATGCTGAAGAGGAAGATGAAGATGCAGAGAGAGAGGAAGAAACGGAAAGTACTGAGGAGGAAGATGAAGAGGGGAAAAGTAGTGACATAGGCGATGATAAGAGTGATGAATACTCTGCAAGTGAAGTTGTATCGGATATAGATAATGATGTTTTAGAGGAAGAGGGAGATGCACAGGATAATAGTGTCAATGAATGGGATGTTATCACAGATTTGATCCCTGATTTGGAAGCGTGTACTTTAAATGAAAGCACTATTAATATTCCTATAGATGATATATCTCCCGCAGGTATTTTTTCCTTATTTGTAACTCATGAAATAATAGATAAAATGGTTACAGAAACTAATAAATATGCGCTAAAATACATAACAGAAAAGCAAAATAAAAACGAAATAAAAACAAAATCTCGGTTATTATCATGGAAAGCTACGAATAATATAGAAATGCGAAAGTTTCTGGGGGTACTACTCGCAATGGGTCTGAACAAAGTGCCTCATATAAATGACTATTGGTCAAAAAAATCAATATATCGAAACGAATATATTGTATCTGTAATGAATCGGGATAGATTTCTGCTATTATTAAAATTTTGGCATTTTTGTGATGATTCGTCAACCATCCACAATACAAATAAGTTGAAGAAAATTTATGATTTGGCTAATATGCTCAACAGTAGATTCCAAGAAGTATTAACGCCCGGTAAATTCGTTGTTATAGATGAATCAATGATACCATGGCGTGGCAGGCTGAAATTCAAACAGTACATTAAAAACAAATCACACAAGTATGGTGTTAAAATTTACAAGTTATGCACTCCAGAAGGGTATACATATAATTCAATAATTTATTCTGGAAAAGGAGAAAATGGCCGTGAACAAAATCATGGTAAAGTCACCGTACTGAAACTCATTGAAGGGCTGGAGAACAAATGTCGTGTTGTAATTGCAGACAATTTCTACTCTTCAATTGAATTGGCGGAAGAACTCCTATCTTGCAAAACCCGTTATTGCGGTACCCTAAGATCAAATCGAAGAGGGCTACCTAAGGAGATAGTGTCACTAAAGTTAAAAAAGGGCGAAATCAAAGGAGTTATGAATAAAAATGGCGTTAAAGTTATTAAATGGGTTGACAAAAGGCAACTTCTAATGCTATCTACTCTCAAAGAGGACAAAGATGTGCTTGTCAACACTGGCAAAAAAAATAAGAAGACGGATGAAGATATAAAAAAGCCTTCATGTGTATTAACGTATAATAACAACAAAAAAGGAGTTGACTTCAGCGACCAAATGTCTTCATACTATTCTACGTTAAAAAGAGGGCTCAAATGGTTCAGAAAAGTGGGTACGGAATATTTGTTTGGCATGGCGTTAGTAAACGCGTGGATCACATACAACATGAAAAATGATAACAAGGTTTCAAAAAAGGAATTTACAGAGGTATTAATGCAATCATTAACTGGAAGAAGTATATGCCCTGATAGTAAGTATAATGACGTGTAACATCACTATAGGCATATGTAGATCATTGTTGAAGGCGATTCCTACATTACCGTGTTTCAACATCGTCGGACGTTCTACATCTGCAACAGGTAACTATTGTCATTATTTTGTCTTTACGGTGGCTGCGCATGGTCTTCGTCGTTCGCATGAGCTTTGTGCTGACTCCGCTATTTTTCTGCGAGCAATGTATGGCTACTCCTTCTATTATGGTATGTTATGGCACTGTTTACTTACTCAATAACACAAGATGCGAGTTCTTATTTCGGGTCAGTCAGCTGCATTTATCATGAAAATAACGCTTTACGTGGTCTAACTGTTTGCACAAAATAGGCATTAGGCCCTGTTACCACTATATTATAGACCATATATACATAATTATATACCTATATATATAATTGTGTATATATGGTGTTAGGGTTATCACCGTAGTCCTTCAAAGAGATAACTCAGTATCGTTTATACAACAACATTCCATAAGGGACCCATGTTGAAATCTTACTGAACAATTTTTGTTCTAAGACTTTTGGAAATTCGCAAAAAAAAAAAATTTTTCATACAGATGGGCCCGATCAATTTCTCATTTTGTATTAAAAAACCAAATTGTTTTTGACGAATTCCAAAAGTCGTAGAACAAAAGTGGTTCAGTTACATGGGCTGAGTTACCCCACGAGAGTTTTGCGCATTTGTATTTACACGTTGTATAATTAAGTGCAAATATTATTTTTTATTTATATAAGCAGTGTAAGACCCTGCTACGGCTATTTATAATATTTGAAATAATATGTAGAAAAATCCGATGCGGGCAGGATTTGAACCTGCGACCTCCCAGTTCTCCGGATTAGGCGTCTTACCAACAGACCACCGCATGCTCAACTCCGCCGCTTGAATTTCATCTACACATTCGCAGGTTCAGGTCCTGCTCGCATTGGATTTTTTCTACATATTTTTCAAATATTAAGTGTAAATATTTTAAGGGTGTGCTCTATACATGCAACTGAACAACTTTTCCCAAGGAACATGGGTCAAATATGAAAATAAAAATTGGGCCTCCCATACAAAATTGCCGACTGTTTTAGTAGATAAAAATATTTTTTCATATTTCGACCCATGTTTATTGGGGAAAGTTGTTCAGTTTCGCGAGTTCTGTGGTAAAACTCATAAATGGTTTATAAATCACACGGAATTAAGAAAAAAAAATTCATTTCAGAAAATCAAGTAATACCTAAGGACAATGGCCATGTCCTTGAGATGAGCGCTAAACGAAGAAATTGTGCAGGGTGCTACGACAGATTGCGGAAAACCTTTAATAGTACCGAAGCAAAAAAAAAAGTTAAGAAAATAAAAAAATATTGCAGGAAATGCAACCAAAACCTTTGCATAACATGTTTCCAAGACAGGCATAAGTAAATAAAAACATTTTTCAGTTCTTTTACGATAATTTTGTTTTATTTTCGATATCCCCTTATTTTTCTCTGTCTCATCACTACTAAAAATACTTTCTAGTGCGGTTCAGGTCGATATCGGCCTGTCGCTTTTCCTGCTTTATTTCTCATTTCCTGTTTGGCAGATCCCGGGGCGAATCAAACCTAAGGAAGTTGGGTTCAAGGTCATTCTAACACTATAAAAAAAAATGTATACATTTTGTTTCCACAAAGTTATAGCAATTTAATCTATGCTAGTGCTGGTGGGTCTAGAAAGGCCTGCCACGCACTGGCGGAAATATCATGGGGGGCGCATTTTGGTCCGCCGCCGCACCAGATGAAGAATTATGATTTTACTTGCCGCAGTAAACGTGTTAAAAGGCTAGGGATATAAAAAAGATAGAAGTGATAAAAAGATGGAGGCAGATGAAGAATCAAACTACTGGCTAGAATCAAATCAAAAGAAAGAAGTCCGGCGTTAAGAAGACGTGGCAAAGAAGAAAAACAGGCGCTCGTTACACCATTCCTCGCAAGAGCATATCAAGAGTATAATGTAATCGGTAAACAAAAGCCGTTGAAGTTGTAAAAAAATGCTATTAAAGCCTCTTAAAATGTTTTTTATTTTAGTATGTAGAACCTTCAAATGTATTTACTTTGTACCCGCCATCGTGGAA
>DWDG010000009.1:0-10485 GCA_018237445.1 Emesis condigna
TCACACATGACGCTTGTTTGATAGATGTTTGAATGCGTAGAAATACTCATTGTAATTTACAACATAGCAATGAAAAACAAGGTTTAAGGGTACTTTTACAGTGATGTAGTTATCAATACATTTTTATCTAATTATATATGTATTTTTGTTTCTTAGATTGGTATTTTTTCGTCTGTAAATACAGTTTAAGCAATATTTCTTGTCGTTTTTAAACAAATAATACCAATTTAGGCTTTTGGTCAAAAATCTGGATTGACAGGAACGATTCAGATCGATTGGCTCGCACGGCAATTTACAATGTGACAAAGGAAGTTGAAACGTGTAAATAGGAATTACAGTTCATTAGTCCATCATATTAAAATTCTACAATGGCTGAACGGCTCAGTAAAGCGCTGGATGGACACTCCGATAAATATCCAGCTCAGTCGGCTTCCGTTCGGTGCCGTACAGCCGTCACGGGATACGGACGGAGATTACAGATGTAGCGAGTCTGTAAAGAGCTCTCAAAGTGTTACATATGCCGCAAATTCAAACGGCTGCCGCGGCTATCAATCGGTTCCGTTCGACACGGACGGCTGTTGCGGTAGCCGTATGCGTGCCGCGGTAGCTGTCCGCGTACACATCCGCTCTGGTCCGTGCCGATGCGAGCCGGTCGTGCGAATCGTACCTTAGACAACCGTTAGTACTTTTCATGCAAAATGAGCAAAACAGCATTGACCTTTATTTTATTGATATTTAGAATAATTATGCTTTTAAAGTACTTTTGGATTTTTTGGTTATAGACATATAAATAATATTATATTTAATATATCACCTGACGAATTGAACTAATGTGGTTAGCCCTAAAGTAATACTTTAATATATTTAATAAACAACCATACTTAGAAAATACAAACATCTATGCTTATTACACAGACGCTTGTCCCTACCGGTAATCGAAACCGGGATTGCGTAGTAGTCACAATCGTTACCCACTCGACCAACGATCAAATGACAAAGTCAAAAATATTTGGCTTTTATTTCACGGTAAATTGCGATAATGTGTTTCCGTTCAAAATAATGTATTGCCAGCAGCTGACGACGATCCTGACTTTGGTTGTTTACAAATGGTGTTAGATACAGTTTCAGTTTTGAATACTGTTTTGGTCGACATTATTCGGTTAGTCCTTTTAAAGTTTTTAAAGTTCGTCTAGGGGTCCGAATCAACATTTAGAAAGTGTGGTGTTAAGATTTTCCAAAAACGATAACCTTTATTGGAAAAGAGATGCCATGGTATGTCCGCCTGAGTTGAGACAGTGCCACTCGGTAGTGTCTATCTTTAATTAATTTAGCGAATAAATATGTAACTTTTACAAGCAATCTAGCTGATCCGATCGCGATTAAAAATAAGGATTAAAATAGGAGAGTGAATATTTTGGGTTATAAGTATATTGAATAATGGAAAAAATATGGAAAAAATACATATGTTTTTTGGAGAGGGATACCCTGATCATGATATATACGTTATGATATATTCTCATACGTATCAAGTACAGGGGTTCAATAAGTACAAGGATCGGACTTTGTCTCTGACATCTCGGACATTGTCCAACAAACCCTGTCTGATCGTCAAAAGCAAGTTTCATACAATCTTATATATTATATACTTAGTTTGGTCATAAATGCTGTTAGTATTAAATATAAACAAAATATTACTTTTGAATTTGAAATCTATCATTTTTATACGATTGTTCTTTGTGTTTTCTTATTTTCGCGCTAATATATTGTAAAATATTTTCTGATATTAAAATGGAGTGGGGCGATAAAGAGAACCGAATCGTTGTAACTGTATTACATAAAGTTAGTATGGATCCAAATACAATTTTTAAAATGCTCCATACGCCTGGTATTCGTTAAATATTTGTGTACCGGGCTATTGATAGGTACAATGAAACCTCTTCTGTTTGTGACAGAAAAAGATCTGGCTGTCCACGTAGTGTTCGTACTGTTATACGGCACCCTCCTGGAGGCTTTTTAAAAAAAGATTTATTTGGATATTGTATTTATTTAATTAAATTAAGAATTAGAAAGAACTAGTCAGGAAGGGTGCTCGCGCTATGGATGTGGGAATGGAACTGAGCTCGGAGAGTTGTGTGGTTATTAGAGTTAGGAGTTGCTGACTTGATGGAAAAAGGGACTTGGATAAGGATGTGATGATGTAGGTGAAAGGTAAGGTATAAGGGGTACAGATACAAGGTATAACAGCCCCCCGGAGAAGACAAACTTATACCTCTTAAGAGGTGAAGTTGGAATTAGGATATGCGGATGCGTGGGAGAGGAGATTCAGAGTCTTCGGCAGGATCTTCGTCATCAGGTTTGGGTTTAGCAGGTTTGAAGCAGAGGATTTGGTGTTTATAGGTTAGGAAATAGGTAAAAATAATAACTACTAATATAATACAGATAGAAGTGACTGAAATAGAATAAGTTATAACAGTATCAGGTTTAGTAATTATATCATTCAGATTTTCCATAATTTTGTCACTTTTATCTATATGGTTAATATTGTCAAAATCGACATTTAACAAATTTACAGTTGGTAACTTAGGTGCAATAGTTTTATACTTAATAAAGTTACAACACGAATCATTTAAGATATTAACATTAGGAACAATAGGTTTTAAATTTATTACAAAGTTTTGCTTTGGAATTAGAATAGTATTTTTATGATAGGCTTTACAGTCTAAAGGTAATGTTATTAAACTCGTGCCAGATATTGGTACAGTTGAGTCTGAGTTGTTACATTCTACGTTAATCTTAGACTTCTCTGAACCAACGTATAGCCACTTATTATTATTCAACTTTTGTATAATTTCAATTTTGCCATGAAATATTTTTGACTGGCATGTATTAGGTATAGATGTCATGATTTTAGTAAGGAGTTCTACTTCACAGATAGACTCATCTGTTGTTGAATATGAGTTTGTGACATCACAGATATAGTTGTTATAAATGGCTTTACATAGGTTTAAACTATCTAGTTTACAATAGTACTGCTCGTCTTTCGTTACTCCAATGAATTTGGAAGATGGAACAATAGTAGTATATGAAATCGGATTATTCTTCTCATATGGAACAGGAAATGGTATACAATTATATAAACTATATTCGTCGGGTTTGACTAAAGGAATTCTTAAAGCGAATACAATCTTATTATCTATATAATAACTAGATACATCGGATATATTTAAAACAATGTGAATGTTGTCCAAAGTTAAGGGTACTGGTAACATCCTGGAAGTTGGTAAATATCTATAGTTGTCGACAAGTTCTAAAAATAATTGATTTGGTGAAATAATCGCAGGATATACAATGTTAGCTTTACTGAACATAACTGAATTCACAATGTCTTCTAATTTAAAGGATAAAGATATGATGTTATTTTCAAGGATGTTAACCAATTCATTAAACTTGGATCTAAACTCGATTTTATTAGTATCGGAAGTAATATTTATCAAAATACGATTAATGGTGTTGATAGAGTTTTCTAATGCTATTTGGTTTACATTTATCTTACGGCTTAACTCTTTATAGGATTTTAAAATAGAGTTCGTGACTAAGATATTCTCTTTCATATAGAGTGCCAGTTTTCTTTGGTCGTCTTGCACTGACGAAATGGCTTTACTATACTTTATGGCATCGTTCTCATCCATACTTCCGAACAAATGTTTAAAAACGGTGCCTACGATACCAAACCATGCCACTCTTTTAGATCTCTTAGATACTAGAATGTGCGAGATAGAATCGAAATCGGTACAAAGATCATTGTAACGAGATAGTAGTGGTAATAGAATGTTGTCACATTCTAATTCTTGGAAAACATCACCTTGTTTACATAGATATCGGGATGTTCCTATTACACTATTAATATTCTCTAATTGCGGTGCTATAAAAGATATGTCTACTGGTATAATGACATTAAGGTATGAATCAATCACACGTAGTGACCCTACTGGGTCAAAGTAGATACCAGGACTGGATTCTATAGGCTGGGTGATGTTACCTTGTACACACGCAATGAAGAGACTGAAATGGTAAACAATTGCATTACAATTTAATAAACTTAACTAACACAAGTATTACATAAACAATATACAATGTTAAAGATATAAAATAGAATTAACTTAATATTATAACAATTTGTACCATGATGTGAATACAATTTAAGAAGGGTAGAATGCCAAGAGGGAAGTATTTATGTCTCTTCGACTTCGGCTAGTTTTAGTTCGTCGTAATGGTACTTAACATGACGTCGATTGATCAATACTGAAAGAGTGTTGTTTCCATGGATCTTCACCACTTTGTATGGTCCCTTCCATATTGGGGAAAGAGCTTTCCTCAATCTTAAGTGGTTTTTGACGTATACCCGATCTCCGATTTTGTATTGAGTAAGTTTGGTCTTTTTGTCATAATATGTTTTTGAGGTATTCTTAGATTTTAATATGTTTTCAATGGCTTTTTGTCGAGAAAATGTTAATCTTTGTTGTAGGACCCGGACGTAATCTGGATAAGTTGCGCTTAGTCCAGATTCATAGATGGAATCGGGTAAAAATGGTTTGTGTCCAAATACAAGTTCATAAGGGGTGTAATTGGTAGTACAATGTGTAGTGGTGTTGTAGGTGAGCATTGCGGTAAATACAAACCTAGGCCAGTTGGATTGGTTTTCATCTACGAAAGATTTAAGATACTCTTTTAAAGTTGAATGACTGCGCTCTAAGGCCCCTTGCGTTTGCGGATGGTATGGTGTTGACCAGAACTGTTTTATTTTTAGAAAATTGCAAGTTTGTTTGAATAGTTCTGCGGTGAAGTTAGTGCCTTGGTCTGTTAAGATTGATTTGGGGATACCAAATACCGATATAAAATGAATTAGGCATTCCGCTGATTCTTCAGCGGTAACAGTCACCATGGGATATGCTGAGGAGAATTTGGTCAAATCGTCTTGTAAAGTTAAGACAAATTTATGTTTGGCGTTCCCAGCTTCAGGTAATGGACCGACTACATCTAAGGCTACCCTTTCAAATGGTTGGGTGGAAGTGCTAGTGATTTGCATTGGTGCTCTATTGGTTTTTCGGAGAGCTTTATTAGTTTGGCACGATGTGCATTTTTTTACATAGTCTTCTACGTCACTACGCATATTTTTCCAGAAGTATTTTTCTTGTATGCGTTTTAGCATTCTAACTGAACCTAAATGACCGGCAATGGGAATGTCATGGTTTTCCCTGAGTATTTTTGGAATTTCGCTAATAGTTGGGTATATAATGAGATTCTTGTGAATATGAATCTTTATACCAGTGTTATTGAAAAGGTAAAGGATCATGTTATATATTTTTATATATTGATGTGAATCAAAAGGGTTTTTGAAATCCGTAATTGCAAAGTCACTAACATAGTCAGAGTTAATTAATAATTCGTTTCTCAAACTTTTGAGGCATTTATAAATGTCTTCATAAGAGCATGTGTCAAAATGGTACACTTTAATAAATAGTAAAAAGAAAATTTTATTGTTAAGAGAAAAGCGTAAGCATGAATGTAGTGCTCTTTCTTCATTAAGAATAGCATTTGGATTTTCTAAAGAGCCTATTGTTTCTTGGATAAAATGGTTAGAGTCATCTAAGTCTATGGATGTAGGAAGAGCGATAATTTGACATTTGGATTTCGAGATGTTGTCATTATGTTCTTGTATGATTACGTCAGATTTAAAAGTTTTACTACTAGTTGTTTTAAGAAATTTAGAATAAGTGTTGTCGTCGAGTATGTTGTCGATTGGGTCGAATAAATCGTCAAGTTGATGTTTTGAATTTACAGGATTTGGAGATAAAGGAGTTTGGTCCTCAGAATTTTGGATTATGATTTCGGGATTCAGAGGTTCGGGAAACAGTGGCTTAGGGTTTTGTGTTTCAAGATTCGTCGTTTCAGGTGAATTTTGCGTTTCAGGAAGGAGATCAACGGGATTAGCTTGAGGATCACTCTGGAGATCAGTGGATTCAATGTTGATTTCATCCTCATGAAATGAGGCAGGTGAGATGAGTAGATCCATTAGATCTCGATCTTGGTTGTATTGGTCTAATGTAGGATTGAGATCTTCAAGCGTGATAAGATCTCTCGGACTTTGTGTAGCTTTTTCAGGATGGATAGGATTTACGGGATATCTGGAGAGAGCATCAGCTGCGGAATTAAGTTTGCCTTTTCTATACACAATTTCATAATCGTACTCCTCGAGTTTGAGGCGCCACCTTTGCATTTTACTAGACGGGTCCTTGTGATTGAATAGCCACTTGAGTGGTCTGTGATCTGTTACTATTTGGAATTTTTGTCCGTAAAGGTATGGCCGAAATGTTTTACAGCCATACAAGATAGCTAACAGCTCCTTTTCGGTTGTGCTGTAGTTACACTCACTCTTATTGAGTGTGCGGGAAGCATAGGCAATAGGCCTTTCTTGACCCAATGGCCCTTGCGATAGAACTGCTCCAAGAGCATGATTCGACGCGTCTGTAGTTAGAACAAACGGCTTAGTAAAATCTGGGTAACACAGTACTGGAGCCGACGTTAATCTAGATTTTAATTCTTCCAGTGCTAGCTGTTGCTGATTCCCCCATAGGAAAGGTTGGTCCTTTTTTAAAAGGGAGGTTAAAGGTTTAGCGATCTTTGAAAAGTCAGGGATAAATCTCCTATAGTAGGATACGAGACCGAGAAATGACTTAACGTCTTTAGGTGATTTAGGAATAGGAAAAAAGGAGACGGCCTTGATTTTATCTGGGTTTGGTTTGACGCCATCTTCAGATATAATGTGTCCTAGATATGCAACTTCTCGTCTGAGAAATTCACATTTCTCTGGCTGAAGTTTGAGATTGAAATCACGCATCTTTTGGAAAATCGATCTTAAATTTGTGACATGTGTGTCGAGATCGTGAGAATAACAGACTACGTCATCAAGGTACACGAAACAGCGAATGCCCTGGAGGCCGGAAAGGGCAGAGTTCATAAGTCTCTGAAAGGTAGCTGGTGCGTTTTTTAAGCCAAAAGGCATTCTAAGGAAATGATAGTGCCCTTCAGGGACGGTGAAAGCGGTTTTCTCTTTATCGGCGTCGTTAAGATTAATTTGATGGAACCCTGACGCTAGGTCAAGGGTTGAAAAGTATTTGCTGCACCCTAGTTGGTCGAGAATTTCCGTAATTTGGGGAATCGGATAGGTGTCACCAATTGTGATGTCATTGAGCTTACGGTAATCTATTACGACTCGCCATTTCTGTGTTTGCGATGCATCGAGTTTTTTTGGGACAACCCAAATGGGAGAAGACCAGGGTGAAGTGGATGGTTCAATAATATTCTGCTCTAGCATTTTGTTGATTTGGTTATGAACTTCGGTTTTGTGTACCTCTGGGAAGCGATAGGTTTTAGTATGAATGGGTATATCGGATGTGGTCTTTATTCTATGTTCTAAAGCATTAGTGCATGTTAGGCTTTCGCCTGGAAGGTAGAAAATGTCAGAGTAATCAGAACACAGTTGAATAAGTGATTCTTTTTCTTCATAATTGAGATGATCCGTGCGTAGTTGTTTTAGGACTTCTTTTGTTCTTTTGATGTTGGAATTGGAAAAGGATGTGTTTATATGGTTTACAGGTACAAGAGGATGCTCTGAGGAATCAACGGATGTCAGTTTTAGGTTAAGATTCGAATTTAAGTTTACAGAATTTTCAGATATGTTAAGTACGGAAATATTAATTCTTTTATTTGGTTTTACCTTAACGATGCAATTTGAGACTAACAGGGACTTTGATAGGTGTTGATCTAGTATTAATCCCTCGCCTATCTCAGGATTGTGGACGGAGCATTCGATCACAGTCTCTGTTCGAGGGGGTATAGTATAATAGGGTTCAAAGTAATGTATTTTTACTCCTACATTTTCTATTCTTAGAGTATCGGTAGTGTAATCGATATTACAGTTAAATGCGGTAAGAAGATCATTACCTACGATACCATCATAGGGAAAATTTATGTTGCCTATCGTGTGAAAACTGTGGGTAATGCATTTACCTTTTACTAAATAAAGTTTTAATTGTAAATGTCCTAGGGTAGTGGTTGTTTCATTATTAGAGTCGAAACCTTTTAATTTAATATGATTATCATCCAAAGCTACATTATTATTGAGACAAGATTTTTTCACCAGGCTAACTGCGGAACCAGAGTCTACAAGTAAAGTTAAGGGTATGTCAGACGCTTGGGTCTCTACAAGAATATGAGGTAAAAATCTTTTTTGTACGTCTGTGTTAATTTCGTAAATTTTAACTTCGGGTTCCCTGGGTGTTTTTGAAATAAGGCTGTTTACTTGCGCCTTTTGATTTTTAGTTGGACATAGGTCTCCCGTAGTGTTTGGTACAGTGGGTGTAGTGTGTTTGTAATTAATAGAGGATGTTGCAGACACGGGCTGGCGGCACGTGTCGGAGGATACAGTGCGTTTGCTTACAGCAAAGGATACAGTGGGGTTGCGCGCGGCAACGGATACAGCGGGTCTGTCTTTGACAGAGGATACAGTGAGATTGCGCGCAGCAACGGATACAGCGGGTCTGTCTTTGACAGAGGATACAGTGGGATTGCGCACAGCAACGGATACAGCGGGTCTGTCTTTGACAGAGGATACAGTGGGATTGCGTGCAACAACGGATACAGCGGGTCTGTCTTTGACAGAGGATACAGTGGGATTGCGCACAGCAACGGATACAGCGTTAAATTTGGTGTCTGATTCGCAAGCAGGAACCCGTCGACACCTAACTGGGCCTGCTACTAATTTAAATCTACATTGTTATCCTGATTACATTCATCGGCGCCGTTGTCTAAAAAGTTGACTGGTCTAGCGGTCTGAGAGAACTGAAATCTCTTATTGTTGTACTCCCTCTTCCTACACTGTTCTATACTGTGGCCTGGGGCCTTACAGTAGCGACAAACTAAAGTTTGATATCTCCTTTGATTTTGAAATTTGTTAGGATTAGAAGGGCCAGGATGTGAGATCCTGTGAGGTTGTTTATTCCTAGGCGGGTTATTTTGGTAATTACCTACATGTTTATTCGAGTATTGCATGATCTTTTCTTCTGAAATCGCCATATTAATTGCTTCGTTGAGTGTTCTGGCATCTTGACACCGCACCACTACAGATATTTTAGGGTTTAAGCCAAGAATAAATGTGTGTAAAGCAAGATCCTGAATAGCAGCTACCCTACCAGGAAGTTCTGTCGTCCTTGGGCAAGACATAGAAATTTCTGTTAATAAATGTGCTAAGCATGACTCTACACGCAATGAAAATTGGGTGACACTCTCGTTGGAACCTTGTTTGCAATCTTGTAGATCAGTTAAGAGGTGTAAATAATGTTTGCGTTCACCGAATTGTGATTTTAGAAAATCTCTTAACGAAGACCATTTTTCGAATGTTTTTATTGAACAGGCTAGTTCAGCACGACCTTCTAGTTGACTTAATATGTATTTTAGGACTAAATTTTGCTGCGAGGATGCAGCAAGTTCTATTGCATTTTGACAATTATTTAAAAAAGCGTTTAAGGTTTCTCTATTCCCATTATAGGGTTTTATGAATTTTAAAATAATATTCAGGGACTCAATACCACCTTCGCCCTTGGCATCCGATCCCTCTGCTTTTGGCATTATATTGAAATATTACAACAGATAAAAGTTAGGTTAAGAAGAAAAAAAAATAATACAATATTATTTAAATAAAGATAAGTCTGTATGCGGTCGCCCTTATTTTAGTTTGTACGGGTGGTCAAGTCTAGACGGCACGGAATTTGCAACTGTAGCACTGATAACGATAAAACAATGTAACTCACAGTAACACCAACACGTTCTTGAACATTCTTAGCTCGGGATACTGATGCTAGGAGCTGGTATGATGGTAGGACGGAGTATTTCGTCTGGTTCTTCTCGGAATTGTTCTTCAGGCCCGGACACTTATTAATTTATTTTGAAAGTTAATAAATACACTGCCAGGATAATTTATTATAATTTTGCTCAATTATTTTGGTTCACTTTAGTAATTATCACCACAGTCTTAATAAAAGTTAATAATAAAGATTTAACCACTTTGAGAATGTATAAATTATGTTATTTTAAAAAGTTTTCTTCTTTTTACACTTGATTTGAATAGGATAAAGTTTTTATTTCGAAGACGTTCCCGGATTTCCGTTTTGAAATCCCTTGTGCTGCCACCAAAAATGTTATACGGCACCCTCCTGGAGGCTTTTTAAAAAAAGATTTATTTGGATATTGTATTTATTTAATTAAATTAAGAATTAGAAAGAACTAGTCAGGAAGGGTGCTCGCGCTATGGATGTGGGAATGGAACTGAGCTCGGAGAGTTGTGTGGTTATTAGAGTTAGGAGTTGCTGACTTGATGGAAAAAGGGACTTGGATAAGGATGTGATGATGTAGGTGAAAGGTAAGGTA
>DWDG010000010.1:0-10190 GCA_018237445.1 Emesis condigna
TCTGGTGGAAAATATGGCAGTTGATTCCATTAAATATTTAAATATATACATACAGGGGAATTTTGCTGTTTCATTCCGTAGAACCAGGACATAATAATGGTAGTTTTAAATAACTCTTATTGTTTAAAGCTGTAAATAGTCCGTATAGTTCATATAGGGTAAGTCTCATTTACCTTTACTAAGTTAAAGTGAAGGAAGTCAGCACCATGAGTATCTAGGGCTATGCATATTGTTACATCTTACAATTGTAGATGATAACGCTGACGCCCAGACTGCTTCATCAGCAGTCTGATCTAAGCAGAGTCTCTTATCCTCAGTGTCCCATCAGTTCTAACTCAACCGCCATCCTACTCGGTCCAGTCCGTTTGCCATCTCTATTACTAATTCTATTGCTGAGTCATATCTAATTCCATTATATTACTATTTTTATTTCTATTTCAATACCAACTAGTTTTTTTTTTTAAAACGAAACCCGAGTTCCATTATAACATTTGGTGGCAGCTTATGGGATCTAAAATAGGTCCTCGGTACGTCTGCGAAGTCCGTCCAAAGTAATGAAAGTGTAAAATAAATTAATATAAAGTGAAGTGTAAAGTGCACATAAGAGACTAGCACAAAGAAAAACGGAAAAGCTAAGAAAAAATCTAAGAAAAGCATATAGCTAAATAAAAGCGGACAAGCTGAGAAAATTCTAAGGTTGTCGGAAAATCTTAAGGAAACTTCTAAGAAAAGTCAACAAAAGTTCTTACTACTATTTTCGAAAGAAAACACCGTTATCAATAGTAAAAACTATTCTATCATCATCAGAGGAAAACAATCGCCAAAAGAAAATCGTTTTAAAACAATCCGTATATTACACTAATAATTATTATCTACTGCACTACATACATCCGCTGGTATCGAACTTCGAAGAAATGCATGTGGTTCTTATCGCGTGAGTCTGACTTCATTGTTTATAATATCAAGTATGATTGCATTTATTTCTCAGGAAATCTATTGCGTACTGATTTGCATTCTAATTAATTATAACTTGTATTCATCTCAATTTTGGTTTTACTATTGTGAAAGTTTTATCCATATTATTTTCAATTATTGTGTTGATAAATCATTAAAATGTCCAACTCTAAAGCATCAAAAAGTGTCAAAGAAACGCTTTCAATCCTCGTTGAGATCCTATTGCCATTTGAATCAGAGGATGAACGACATCAGGATAATCTTGAACCAACGAGGTCCACAAAGCGCACAATTCAGAATACACCGGCGCTTATGCCAGAATTAGACCTTAATATTTTACTAAAATTTGTCAAGCCATATGATGGTAGCAGGGAGACACTTAACTCATTTATAATAAATTGCAATAATGCCTACGAGTTAGCTACCTCTACACAAAAATCAATTGTTTTTAAATATATATTATGTCAGCTTAGCGGGAAGGCGGAAGTTGCTTGCTCCATAAAGGAGTTTCAAAACTGGGAACAACTCAAAGAGTTCTTAAAAACGCAATTCAGTGAGAGAAAACACTATTCCCATCTTCTCATGGAACTCCAGGAAAGCAAGCAGCTTTCTAATGAAAACGTTAGCCATTTTGCCTTAAAAATAGAAACAAATTTATCCCAGCTCCTTACAGAAATTTCCCTCACAAATTCTAAAGCCAAAGAACTCCCAGGACGCATAGCGGCGATGGAGGAGTTAGCTTTACATCACTTCCTCGTAGGCTTGCAACCTAGAATATCTAACATTGTAAGATGCAAATCACCCAAATCATTGAATGAAGCCATTAACTATGCTATATCCGAAGAGAGAATACAAGAAACTCTCTACAAAAGAAACACACCTACTGATAATAGACCACGCCCACGACCACCACGTCCTGTTTTTCAAAATCAAACTAATAAACAATACTCCAATTTTCGGGAGAATCACCCTGCCATATGCAGGTATTGCAAGTTCCCAGGGCACACTATAGATAATTGTAGGAAGAGAGAATTTAATAATAGGTTCCAAAATTCATCTAACCGACCTCCCTTCCGCCCTGCACGCGTTAATGTTGTGTCCGATATGAGAGACGAAGGTCGTGACACAGTCGACAACAATTTTAATTTAAACGAATAAACGTCTCGCCTAGGTGTCGCACGAGACTTTACACAAAAGCCGACACTACCACTGTATCTTCTGTTGAACACAGACCCGCTGTATCCTCTGTTAAGTGCACGTCCTCTGTATCTTCTGCCAACCGCAGACCCACTGTTTCCCGTGCTACTAACAGACTCTCTGTATCCTCTGCTACGAACAGATCCACTGTATCCTCTGTTGAACACAGACCCGCTGTATCCTCTGTTAAGTGCACATCCTCTGTATCTTCTGCCAACCGCAGACCCGCTGTTTCCTGTGTTACTAACAGACCCACTGTATCCTCTGTCGAGAACAGGTCCACTGTATCCTCTGAAAAGAAAAGACCCACTGTATCCTTTGTTTCACGCAGAGCCACTGTATCTGCGACATCACCTGTTATTCCAGAATCCACTACGCCCACTGTATCCAGGCTCACAAAGGGGTCACACCCAGAATGGGATTCGCCATTAGCCCATATCAGTGACCAACCCAAGATAGGTGATAATCCATCCGAATCCAAATCCAGACGCCAAGGCACTCAGCTACAGAATGAAATCGATGTCCCTAAAGAAAAAAATTTAAATCCACAAATACCCACAGAATCTGAAACAAGAATTTATGAAATTAGTATTGACGTACAGAAGAGATATTTACCCCATATCCTCATTGAAACTCAAGCATCAGACATACCGTTGACGTTGCTTGTAGACTCTGGTTCCGCGGTCAGCCTAGTAAAAAAATCTTGTATAAATAATAACGTAACCCTAGATGATGATCGAATTAAATTAAAAGGTTTTGACGCGAATGACGAAACTACTACTACTTTAGGACACTTGAAACTAAAATTACATCTAGCAAAGGGTAAATACATTACCCACGATTTCCATACGATAGGTAATATTGACTTCCCTTATGACGGTATTATAGGTAACGACCTTCTTACGACTTTTAACTGTAATATCGACTACACAACCGACACTCTGAAAATAGGAAGTGTTGGAATAAAAATACATTTTTTTGAACCTTGTTACACTATTCCCCCTCGTACAGAAACTGTAATCGAGTGTTCTGTGCACAACCCTGAAATAGGTGAAGGTTTATTATTAGATCAACATTTATCAGATTCCCTTTTGGTCTCAAATTGTATTGTCAAAGTTAAGCAGAATAAAAGAATAAATGTTTCCGTACTCAACATATCCGAAGAACCTGTAAATTTAAAATCAAACCTCAACTTAAAACTTACCTCCATCGATTCCCTTGATACCTTTCCCTCTGCACCTGTAAACAACATATACCAATCCTTTTCCAATCCTAACATCAAAAGAACCGAAGAAGTTCTGAACCAACTACGTACAGCTCATCTCAATCGCGAAGAGAAAGAGTCACTTATACAGCTGTGTTCCGATTATTCCGACATTTTTCATCTTCCAGACGAAAGCTTAACTTGTACTAATTCCCTTAAACATGAAATCAAAACCACATCCGACATTCCTATACACACCAAAACCTATCGTTTCCCAGAAGTGCACAAAACCGAAGTGCGTAACCAGATTAATAAAATGCTCGAGCAAAATATTATCGAACCTTCTAGCTCTCCTTGGTCTTCTCCAATTTGGGTCGTTCCCAAAAAGCTCGATGCCTCTCAAATCCAAAAATGGCGAGTTGTGATTGATTATCGCAAGCTTAATGATATCACAATTGGTGATACTTACCCAATACCACAAATCACTGAAATCCTTGATCAGCTGGGTTGCAGCAAATACTTCTCGACAATCGATTTAGCGTCTGGGTTCCACCAAATCAAGCTCAATGACAAGGACAAAGAGAAAACTGCATTTACTGTCCCTGAAGGACATTACCATTTCCTGAGGATGCCGTTTGGACTTAAAAACGCTCCCTCAACCTTTCAGAGGCTCATGAACTCAGCTCTTTCTGGCCTCCAAGGCATTCGTTGCTTTGTTTATCTTGATGACGTAGTATGCTACTCTCATGATCTTACCTCACACATCACCAATCTAAAATCAATATTTCAAAGAATGCGTGACTTTAACCTTAAACTTCAACCAGAAAAATGTGAATTTCTCAGAAGAGAAGTCGCGTATCTGGGCCATATAATATCTGAAGATGGCGTTAAACCTAACCCAGAGAAAATCAAAGCAGTCACACAATTCCCTACACCCAAAACTCCAAAAGATATCAAATCCTTCCTTGGTCTAGTATCTTATTATAGGAGATTCATTCCTGATTTTTCAAAAACTGCCAAGCCTTTGACTTCCCTTCTAAAAAAGGACCAATCCTTCCTATGGGAGAACCAACAACAATTAGCATTTGAAGAATTAAAATCCAAACTCACATCAGCCCCAGTATTGTGTTACCCTGATTTTACTAAACCATTTTTATTAACAACCGATGCTTCAAATCATGCTCTCGGCGCAGTTTTATCTCAAGGCCCACTAGGTAAAGAACGTCCCATTGCTTATGCTTCTCGTACACTCAATAAGAGTGAGTGCAATTATAGCACAACTGAGAAGGAACTATTAGCGATTATTTTCGGATGCAAAACCTTTCGGCCATACTTGTATGGTCAAAAGTTTCAAATTATTACAGATCACAGACCACTCAAATGGCTATTTAACCATAAAGATCCTTCAAGTAAAATGCAAAGGTGGCGCCTTAAATTGGAAGAGTATGACTATGAAATTATCTACAGAAAGGGTAAATTAAATGCCGCTGCTGATGCTCTCTCCCGATATCCCGTAAATCCTGTATTCCCTAAAACTGCTGAACAAACAAATTCTCCGGTAAACGACCCTCAGGTCGACGACTTAGATAGAGACCTACTAGATCTTCTTGTGACTCCTCCTTCATTTCAAGCCGAAGACTTCAGTCCCCCTTCGGATTTTCTACAATTAGTTTCTCCTGATCCTCTTGAACTTGTCTCTAACCAAAACATACCTGAAATGATGCCAGATCCTCAGCCTTCAACTAGCTTTGAAAATCCTGAAAACTTACCAGTTCCCGCTGTTTCCGCTGACTCGAACCTGGAACTCCTTGAAATCTTACCTGACTCTAATGTCCTCGTTCCAGAGATCACACCTTCAAGTCCTGAAAATATACTAGATTCTATTTACCCTAATCCAGATCCTGCGACGACGCCTAAAGACTTACTTTCACTCGACGAAACCTATAATCAATTCCTTAAATCAAATACTAAATCCTGTAATACTAATATTATAGAACATAATGAGAATCTATTGAAAGGAACTCAAAAGTTAGTGGTAATACCTACCTCGGTAGATTTGGATGAGTCCATGCCATATACTCAAGAAGTCCTTAACAATTGTCCAAGTACGGAGCGCGATGAATTCCTGAAATCGGAAAGAGAGTTATATACATGTCTTCCACTCACAATCGAAAATAAAACTTACCTTTTCCTATTCACTAAAGTATACCACTTCGATGATCATTCCTATCCTGACGTATTTAAGTCATTAAAATATGCACGAGATGAAATTATAATATCTTACCCGACAATTCACGAAATTAGTATATCTGATTTTAAAAATCCATTCGATAGGCACTATTTTGTAAAAATATATAACATGATAAATTATTTGTTTGATAGCACTAACATAAGTGTTCACATTTACCACAACCAGATTATATATCCTTCACTTAGCGAGGTATCAAAAATCCTTCAAGAAAATCATGACATACCTATTGCAGGACATTTAGGCTCCACAAGGATGTATAGTAGAATAAAAGAAAAATATTATTGGAAAAACATGCGTAGCGACATAGAAACATATGTCAAAGATTGCATTTCATGCCAAACAAATAAAGCCTTACGTAAAATTAATAGAGCGCCTATGATAATAACTTCAACCTCAACATCTCCTTTCGAAAGATTAGCCATCGATATTGTAGGACCTCTACCGGAAGCCGGTAATGCAAAATACAAATTTATTTTGACAATGCAAGACGACTTAACAAAATTCTCAATTGCTTATCCGTTGCGTAACATTACTGCTGAAGAGACTAGTGAATGTCTCGTCCATTTTATCTCTCTTTTTGGTATACCAAAACACATTTTAACTGATCAGGGAACAAACTTCACTGCAGATTTATTCAAAAAGACTTGCGAATTCCTAAAAATCAAACAATTATGGGCCAGCCCTTATCACCCACAAACACAAGGAGCCCTTGAGAGATCACATTCAACCCTCAAGGAATACTTAAAATCTTACGTAAATCAAAATCAAGACAATTGGCCTCGTTTCGTGTTCACTTCTATGTTAGCATATAACACCACAGTACATTCCACGACTCATTACTCACCTTACGAACTATTGTTCGGACACAAACCTCATATTCCTGACTCTATCTATAACGAGTCGTCCACCAGCACTTATCCGGAGTACGTCAGAATGCTCCAACATCGAATGAAGCTTACCCGAGACAAAGCATTAGAGTACATACAAAAATCCAAAGTAACTTCAAAAAACTACTATGACTCACATACTCGACCGGTCCAATATAAGGTCGGCGACTATGTCTTTCTGAAGAGTCATCATCGGTTGCGCAAAGCCTTATCCCCTATATGGAAAGGCCCCTATAAAGTTGTAAGAATACATGGCAACCATACTCTCTCGCTACTTATCAACCGACGTCATGTTAAACATCATTATGACGAAGTAAAACTTGCAGCAATACATGACGCGAGTCAGTCCTAATACCTTTATTATACAATGTTCTTTTATTGCTATTTCTACTATTGTCCGTAACATTTCGTTTTGTTTTATATTATACAATTTTATATACTGCTACGTTTACTATTTCGTTTTACAATGTACTATTTCATTTTATAAAATACTATTTTGTTATATTATACAATATCATACACTGTTAGGTTTACTATTCCCTTTTTAAGTACTTAAACAACTTTATACAATGTTAGGTTAAGCACAAGTAGAATAAGTTCCAATACTACCTCGTTTCTTATTTCAGTATCACTTTCAATATTATGTCGACCTGGGCAGCTTCGGATCTCGTCCAACCTATTTCTTCAAGTTCCGGAATTTATTTTGATTATTTAGGTAAATTAAGAATCATTGACGGTCATCTGAGCGTGATAACTCCACTCGACATTTCAAACTTCCGAACACACATTGATAATGTAAATTCTGCTATAGGAACCATTAGATTTCTTTGCGTCCAAAAGTATAATACAGGATGTCATGATATACTTGAACCACTTACTATTAGGTATAATTCTGTCGAAAAACAATTTTCTTCTCTTTCTCACTTAATTGAGAACAGAGCAAAACGTGGAGCATGGTTCGGTGGAATTGGAACCGTATTCAAACATATTTTTGGTGTTTTAGACGAAGATGATGCTTTAAGGTACGACGATGCTATAAATTCTGTACAAAGTGATACTAGGAACTTAGCTTCATTAGTTAAACAAAATATTCTTGTCACTACTTCTACTATCTCAGCATATAATAATTCTTTACATAAGTTAAAGACTAATGAAGATAGGTTAAACCTCGCTATCGACAACCTCTCGACGATAGTCAAAAATATTTCTACTATATCTAATGATCTGCTATCTTCTATACATTTTATTTCTATTTTCAATAACATTGAAACTGCTTTACTAGCCCTGTCTTTCCAGATCGAGGATATTGTAAATTCTATCCTATTTAGTAATGTACATATTCTACATCCTTCTATATTAACGCCGCAGCAGTTGTATCGAGAGCTTGCCGACAATTACAGACATTTTCCTAATAATTTAGAGCTAGCAGTAAGTTTACAACTAAATTCAATCCATTCAATTTTAAATGTGTCTACAATTGTGTCTTATTATTTAAATCATAAAATAATTTTTGTTTTACGTATACCACTTGTAACTCCTGTAGAATTTTATTTGTATCATAGTATTCCATTGCCTGTACCCCATAATCTAGAAAAGCCAGACTCATTCAGCCTAGTTGTCCCTTCAGCCAGATATATTGCGATAACCAAGGACAAATCACACTATGCCAGCATCGATAACCTGAGTGAATGCAAGAACGTTGATATCCAGAATCATATCTGCAAAATCGTAAACGTGTTCCCAACAAGTGCAAATCCGTGTTGTGAAAGTGAAATATTGTCAAAAGTGCTAACCATCCTCCCAGTGCAGTGTAAAACAGAGTTCTTACATGGTAATCTAGATATATGGAAATCCCTTATAAACAATCGCTGGATCTTTGTCCAATCACTACCTACGAAACTGTCAATTGATTGTTATAATACAGAATTAAAAGAAGAAAACATTATTGGTACCGGGATTGTAAGAATCCCAACGCATTGTTCTGCTTATTGTAAAAGTACTAAATTGTATACTAATGATAATGTGTTTAATATAAGTTCTCCTGTAATAAGCTATTCAAAATTCAATATTGTTAACGATTCATGTTGTAATATAAATAAATTTAGAGAAAGCATTAATGATGCGCCCCCTATAGCTCTTCAAAATTTAGATTTAGAAAACATAGATTTTAACTACAACACTGTTACTAAGTCTCTAGTAAAAAACTTAAATAAAATTATCGATGAACCACATATAATTAAATATGGGGCCCATTATTCTGTTCTATCTATAGTGATAATTCTGTTGATAATAATTGTAATAATCTTTAAGTTATATACTAAACTGTATAAAAGTAAAGGCAAACCTTTCCCTACTATTTTCAAAGTCCGTAATAAAGAAATAATTCAAGAAAATAAGTCAGATGAAGTTAATGTTGACAAACAGACATACATCGATATAGAAACCTCTGCTCCTAAAATCCGCACTAAGATCTAATCAAAATTCATTATCTCTCCCTTTTCTATTTTTGTTTTACCTACCCTTTGACTTATCATAAACTTCAAAAATAATTTAAAGTTTATTTTCTATGGGGGGAGGTGTTATATCTTAGAATTGTAAATGATAACGCTGACGCCCAGACTGCTTCATCAGCAGTCTGATCTAAGTAGAATCTCTCATCCTGAGTGACCAGTCAGTTCTAACTCAACCTTCATCCTACTCGGTCCGGTCCGTTTGCCATCTCTATTACTAATTCTATTGCTAATTCCATTATATTTCTATTTCTATTTCTATTTCAATACCAATTCTTATTCTATTTCATTAAATTGTGTTTAGTAATAAATTAGTTTTTTTAAAAAGCGAAACCCGAGTTCCGTTCTAACAGTACGTCAAATTTATAAATATGAACCACGATATTACCGTTAAAATATTAAATACTTTAAATTTTTTTCTCAGAGTAACCCTTGGGCTCAGATTGTAAATAGCTCGTACGTACGTACGTACGCTCTTTTTTGTAATATAAATATTGTATTTATTTCAACAGAATTCTCTTAGAGAAGAATCATACATTATATAATGCTATGAAAGTAGTTTAAGTACACAATTCTTGCACGTCTACTTTCTATAACGGAAATGTTGCAGAACGACGTCTGCTAGGTAATTTATCTATATGAGGTCTCCATTGTATTTTTTGATCTAGCGTGACTCCTAAAAGATAGTCCACAATATCCAGGTCATTACCATCAATTTGTACACTGGTATCTAAATGCATTACGTTAGGTGGTGAAAACATAATATATTTGGTTTTATTTCCATTTAATAATACATTATTAACATTGAACCACTGTACAACTTCTGAAATCGCGCTGTTTACTTTGTCATAATTACCAAATTGTGTTTTTACTTTGAATTTAAAACCAGACTTTAATATTGGAATTGCTTTCGAAAGTTTCATTAAATCAGGAAATATGCTAGGTGTAATACAACAATTAAGTATTACTGCATACATTAATTCATGAAACCTCTAGGGAAAAGGAAAAGCCAGAGATTAAAACTCTTTATAATATCGCAAAAGGCGGAGTGGATGTTGCAGATTTAACTGATTGTGTTTGCCGTAATAAAAAAAAGTTTCGTTGACATTATTTTATGCTTATAAAACATAAAATTATAAGAAACATTAAATGACAACATGAAATGACGTCATTTTTTAAAAACTTGG